>KZ507488.1:21657-40736 GCA_002844005.1 Limosa lapponica baueri
GGTTATATCAAAGTGGTAGTTACATTTATTTAGCAGAAGAGTTGTTCATTATTTCAGTGCAGGCAAAGATTTAACTAAAAATATAATTTTGAAAAGTGATTATATATTACTGCTTTTCAGAGGAGAACTTTCAATGTAAGGGACGTGGTACATTAACACATACCCAGTAAATATTCCATGCCTTGAGCAGACTGGATAACTTCAGTGCAAACGGATGAACTACTTATTCCATTTAAGGTGTCATTTGCTTTCTTTATGACCTGGTGGAAATGAATTTCATAAAATTATGGTGTTATCTACCTTAAAATAATCATTACCAACAAGCTTGTCCCCAGAAGAAACTATTATACAAAAAAGGAGGCAAATTAAATAAGAAATAATTGCCATGCTCCATCACATGTTTTTATACATGCATGCTGTAACTAGATCGGGGGAAAAATATGAACATTTAAAACCTTAATGTATTCCCCAAATATTTTCATTACCAAAATAATGTTTTTTTAGAGTATGAAGGCATTGCTATCTAGTTTAACAATAGCATTCAGTTTTGGCTGTCTAATACTCAAATGCAAAGAAGAAATTTTAAGGAAAACTCATCTGTCTGTGAAACGTCTGACACCCATTACCAGAAAACTACCGGCCTCTCCGCACGGCATGTTAAAAAAGCCCATTTCTCAAAAAGTGCAGAAAAACCAACTGGTATCAATGCCCTGAACAACACCCAAAACACAGGAACGCCACATTAACTAGTTAACTTGAAAATTTAGGCAAAAGCCAAACTAAATCAGAAGTGACAGGGAGATTAGCACAGGATCTTAAAGCGAGGAGGTAACACCTCGGCTTTTGGTTTAAAAACTGTAATCCACGGGCTGAGGCACACCCTTTCTGTGCCTGTGTGGTCTTAAACACTGAATGAGGTGGTTCCTACAGGAAGGAGGAGGTTTCAGAGACCAGACACTTACTTGCAGGGCGCTCTCCAAGCATCTCTGCCATTCATACGCGTACCTCTCGCTTTCCTGTTTGAAAGAAAAGGACAGTCTGAAGCTTGGTCCGACCCTCATTTCCCTTTCTCCTATTACAACAGACATACAGTAACCTTCTAAGAGACTATTTGCAGATTAGTTCTAAACTTTTAACATACCTATTCCTAATTTTTGCCCCATTCTTTACATATTCTCTTTGCACCTGAACTCTAAATTTTGATTTCTGGGAGTTAGAACCAGTTTCTAAAGGAAGAACATACATGAACGGGTAAAAAGTTTGCCTTGCGCATACCTACTCCTGACACATTTGTTACAGCTCTGCTGTTCTAGAAACAGGGATTAACAGAATTTAATCCGAGTCCTTTCACCACCTATTTTGAAGATGAGCAAGAGAAATAACTACCACAGCCAAAAAAACGTTAAGCCATTTCCAAAAGCCAACGATCTCAGTGCCAAAGCTGGGATTAGATTTAAGTAGTAACTAATTTCCAGTTACAAGCTTAGACTGCAAGGGCAAGTGATTCTGTCTGACTTTCAGACAACAGCATTTTTTTTCCCCACTTCACAAGACTTTAAAGACAGGAGAGAAGAAACCTCCTTCATGAACAGTTTCCCATCAAAACTTCTAGATGCCGTCTTGGAATCACACCCTAAATTCAAATAGCTAAAGTCCCAAAGAGTTGGGATACAGAACACCCCTGATATCACACCGATGGAAGTCATTGCCAATTCACTTCTATTCCAGACACTTCCTTACCTCAACTTCCCCAGTCAAGTCTTTGTATTTGTCTCTGATGACGGGCAAAGCGGGCTTCTCGCTGAGAGTATTCGAACGATCTCTAAATGGCTGTTCCGAAACCGGTAAAGGTGAAGAGCGACTTATTTCTCTGTCTCCCAGGCTTAAGCTCCTTTTATGAGACCCTAAAAAGTTAGGACATAAACAAGTTAGTCTTTTACTCATGAAGGCATGGACTATTTAAAATTAATAAAGTAGTAGCAGGGGATGCACTGCTACTCCAGAAGACCAAAGCCTTTTATTTACTCGGTGACTGGTGCCAATTTCCCCAGTTCCTCAATTCTTACAATTTTTTGACACAAAAATTTTTCTTCTTCTGGAAAGAGACCTACTCCAAACGCAATAGAAATCAATGAGAAGATTCAGCTTGTTTCCAGCAACCTTTGGAACAATTCTCATTGGCTAATTTACAAGTTAATTAGAAAAATTAGCCTTTGATAAGCACATGGATTATGGGCTCCCTCCACCCTGAGGGGGCTTACCTTGAACAGACAAGTCAAAAGTAGCCAGTTCGCTCTTGATCATTTCTTCGCTAGATTTCACCTTGCCTTGGGAAGTCGCCACCAAGAAGTCAAACTTGCTGATTTTTGGCTTTTCACTTTGGAATTCTCCAAAGTCATCTGTGGACTCTCTCCGCAGCTCAGAAGAGATACCGCTAGCAAGGAAATCTGCCTCTTGGTTCGTGTCAGCTGCTGCTGCCGCATCCTGTGCTTCTGCTGAAGGTCTTGCAAAATCACCGAAGTCGCCGATGTCATCGTCACTTGGGCCACTGGATATTGGTCCGGAGTCTTTAAAGTTTGCAAAGGCTGCAAAGGAAACATCCTGTAAAGCATCCTCGCTGGAAAAGGTTGTCACTTTGGAAACTGTTGTCATGGTAATGTTTTCTGAACTGCCAAACAAGGTCTCCTTCTTCTGAAGAACAGAAGTTGCCGCAGAGGATCCGCTTCCTGAAGACTGGACAAAGGAGGAGAGCTTCTTGCCCGGATGAATGTCTTCTTTGTCGGACCAGTCATAGCTTGCCAGGCTGCTGACTGCAGACCCACTGTTGTAGCTTCCAAATGGGGCGCATTTTAAGTCATCTATATCTGAGAAAAACAAACCCTTACAATTAGAAGCTGAAGCTCAAACATTAATCTCCGTACAGTGTATAAAAACAGTAGCAACTTGCTGAGAGCCTTAAAGAACTGCAAGAACACACAGAGTGAATTGTTGCTTCAATGAGGCTTCAACTAGAGACTGCAAAAAAAATCTGAAAAATATCCAAGCATTTAATACAGAAATTTCTCCATTTAATAAATGTAAGCCTTGACCTTTGAATATTGTCTTGTATTTTAAGCTGAAAGTCACCATCCCACCAGGGGTAGTGAAGAAACACTAAAAAAAATAAAATAAATGTTTCTCGACAGTAGAGACTGCAGAGATCACCGATTCAGTTTCCTGATGGTGGCTGCAGAATCTGCAATCAAAATGTAAACATGAGCAACTCAAACATCACGTTATTTCATCTTATCGAAACCAACCACACAGAAGACTGGGTGAACTTTTCCATTCCCTCCGATAAAAGTATTAATACACTTTAATTTTATATTCAGGCTCTGATACAAATAATGTATAAAAAACGTGCTGCAAGGATTTTTAAAATACTAGAACTCCTGTTGAAGCTTATGATGGTTTCCACAGTGCCGCTCGGCCGACTCCGCAAACTTACAGCTTCCAGGAAGGACACGAACATTGCGAAGATCGTGGCTTTAGCTTTTAACAAACTATTTATCCGATTAAATATAGAGAAAATCCAATCATTTTGCAGGCAGCTCCAAACATTTCTACTCACCTGGCAATTCTACGGGCCAACAGGTTCTCCTCACTGCCATGAGCAGGCACGAGACAGAGCCCGGTTGCCTACGTTAGAGCCAGCGACGGAGCCCGCACAGCGACCGGGGGCTGCTGGGCTTCGTCCGCTACTCCTTCAACTCATCTCTCAGGTTAGTCTAGACTGAGATTGATCCATAGCAAAGGCACAGAGAGCCAGGGGCTGGGCAGTTTTCATTAAAGCATTAAAAAAAAAAAAAAAAAAAAAAAGGCTAGCCCTACTATACCACATTTGGCATTTGTTTTCCAGCATTAACGACTGTCAGTTTGGATCAGACATTCAGCCGCTGCTCAGCGCCCAGGGTCAAACGGTCTCGAGGTAAAGCAAACCCAAACCAGAAAATATATTCTCTTCGCATGGGTTTTAGCTGAGATTCTTCTGATAAACATTATGGTCTTAACTGGCTGGCAACCAGTAGCAGCAGCTCGGGTTTAATAGAACCGGGGTGGGAACAAGCTGGCTTTCCAGCTGCCCTCTTTATTCAACCCGGCCACACCAGCCCCGGGATTAAGCCATTTTAACAAAACATTTCTGCCTTCATTTATTCATTTTACTGGAAGGAGAGAGCAGGCTCCCCTTTAGGCTGCTTTCCAGGCATGACCCACATACATAGCTAATTAAAAAGTCCAACAAATATACAATATAATGTTAGAGCGTAATGGCTACGACAATAAACGGCCCCTTGCCATGGGTCAGCGAGGCTCGGTGCGTCATCTATCGGATCTTCCCAAGGGATGGGCCCGTGACAGCATCTCACTGACAAACCCCAGCACCTCGCACACAGACAGCGAGATTCCCAAGTGCCATCCAAATACTAAATTTGTGGAGCAAGCAGTTTACGGAAGGGTAAACAGAGGAGAGATGAAATCACCCGCTGATGGCAAAACTGAAGAGAAAGAAGGCTCCGGGGTGAAAAGGAGCTGACTTGCAAGGGATCGGTAATTTATCATGAGAAACCACACCTTGTGCTCTCAAATACAGGGTTTTGTTTAAAGAAGTTCAATGAAAGCTTCGCTAGCGTTAAAGAGTGCCAGAATAACCTCCAAAATGTTAGCCAACTGTAATTAATCCTGAGATCTTGAAACCACCACCGTGTACTAGGCAACCTCTTTTTTTTCCAATTTGTGTTGACTCCAAACCCCAGCAAAGATTTAAGCATCGCTATTGTTTCGGTCTTCACCAGGAAATGAAAAGGAAGAGCGATGATCCGACTGTGAAGCTCTGCACAACCTATTGTGAATGATTTCTTTGATAATTGGCAAGAGCTGGAGCTGAAAACACATCCTAATGGCTCGGGTCAGTGTGGTCCCCCTGGTCGGATCCTGGCTCGGGGACAGGCAGACCCAGCAGCTGCTGTGGGAATCCTCAACTGCCATCAATGGGTCCCGGCAGGAGGGGCAGAACAGCATTTTAATTATTCACAACCTAAGATTCAAGATTCCCTACGTGAATTCAGGCAGACCCGAAACCCATCCGCATGGGTGTAAGAGCTGAGATGAAACGTCATCCTTCAATTCTATACCTTTTATTTATCTGGATCGTTATGAAAGGATTACTCCGGTGAATAAACTTTCCTAAGAGTATTATACTACAGGAAAAATACTGTGTTCAGAGACAGTGTTTGCAGCTAAAGCAGGCCTAAAGCGATTTATTACATCATAGGATAGTCTAGGTTGGAAGAGACCTTTCAGATCATTGAGTCCAAGATTGAGAAGTATGAAAAATATTGAGAATATTAGGAATAAGAATGTATGTGCAACTGCCCATAATCCCAGTTAAACTAGCTTCTATAAGAATTTTTAACCCCCAACGTTTTGCTGCGCCACGCACTGCGCTTCATAGAACCTTTTGCCACAAGTTAGATGTTTTTGCATAGAGGAAGTAAAATCATAACCTTTGTCACAGCTACGGCACAACCAAAGGCCGATCTCAGCTCTTACCTCATTTGCTGCTTAACAAAAAAAGGATTTTCCCCCCCTGACAGGTAGCAGAGCAAACTGCCACAGACTAATGTGCAAAAAAGCAGTTTACATGTAAAAAGCCCTTCTTGGATAACCCTTGAGAACCCTTTGTGGTGTGGGTATCTTTACTATTGGCAAAAAGATTGTTTTATTAAGCAGTGTTAAGAACTGCTCCTCCAACAGCCTTTTTTCTTAAAGACCACAGATACGTTTAACGAATAAAAAAGCTCTAGTTAAAATGCTGCAGTTCCAGACTGTGGTATAATAAAAGCTTCATTTTCCTGGTATGGCCATTCAAAATTTAAAAAGATTCATGTGCTTTGAAAAGATTCATATTCAGTAATATTTTTTTCAAAGCAAGAGATGATTAAGTGGGGAAAAAACATGAATTACTTCTAACTCAGCATCACACTTGGGGACGACAGATGCTACGGAGCTACCGCCATTCCTCCTGGAGGAAACTTCAGTAAGAACTGAATCTGAATGGATGAGAAGCATCAAATTTTATCAAAAAAAATAATGAGCAAAGACTAAATCCATTCAAAATTCTATGCAAACGCTTTTTTTTGCAAGGTTAAAAGTGATTTCTCAGTTACCATTTTTTGGAGAGCATACAGGAAATTCCCTGCCAAAGCAGGGCAAATCTTAAACCGATCCTGCGTTAGGAATCCTACCACAAGAGATTCCTCAACAGATCTCAGTGAAATATATCGTCATAAACCAGCACTCCTTAGTAATCTCAGTAGCAATTCTGTGGTGTCTTTCAGAAACAACACAGCAGATCCGAGTTTAGCTTTGTCATAAAAATCCAAAAGCTCCTATTCCCAATGGAGTTAAAGCCACGTGTCAGCGGCACCATCAGATTTGCCCTGGTGAGACCAGGAAACAGCCCCAGGTTGAATCCACTTGGATATAGACTCTCGGATCGCTTAAAGATGGGGGCAGGGTGCATCTGTAAAAATCAGATCCATTCAAATATCACGTAACCACATTTTTTTTCCCTTAAAAATATTTTCTAGTGAACCAAGAATGGAAAGAGTGACGTTCACAGTGTCATGCTGGAGGGCAGTAACTTTCCGAACCAAACCCAAATTGTATTTCTTCCAAAGCAAAAGGTTTAAAATAGTTGCCCATTTATTTCCCATCCAATTTGAACTACCAGCCAACCTGCTCCTCACCTGGGGACAGCCGTGCTGCTGCTGGGGAGGCAGAGCAATAACTGCCAGGGAACCTACAGAACGCTGACGGGGGGAAATACAGCTAAAACACTGTTTCCCAACGTTATCTCATCTACAGAGAAACCTGACAGCCTTCGTTTGAGCCAACTATAACAATTTATTTCAGCTACCAAGGATTAAGTTATGGCTGGAGGCAATTTACAAGCTGGAGCCTTCAATGTCAACAGTTTAATCATTTAAGGAAAACTCTTGACAGGGTTAGTGATATTCTAAAGAAAACTGAAAAAGACAATTCAGAATATTATAAGATATTTAGTGATTTTAACCAATGTAGGAGACTTTCAAGTTTTTATATTTCAGTTTATATTAAATTCTGATGAATAAATGTAACTCCTGTGTCATTTTTTTGTTGTTGGGGTGGTGCAGGTGGTACCTGGTTCTGTTCCTGGTGGAACAGCATCAACCCCAGAGCTCTTACACTGGGAGCAACACCACCAGCAGAGACTGGACGGGGAGAGGTACCCCCTCCTACCGCTTCCAGTGGGGCTTCACCCAATAAAAGGTGGAAACTGGAAGGATACAGAGGCTCGTACCTACTGCTGCTACCTGTGTCATGCCTATCAGCAATCAGAAAAATTCAAAGCCTGGGACAGGGTTAGTGATAAGGGAGTTACTCCAATTTACTTTGGCCAAAGAATGGCAGCACCCAGCATGGCCATGGTGGAAACCGTCAGGAACGCCGACTGTCAGATAAATTAAAATGAAGGAAAAAGGAGAGAAGAGCCTTTAAACCCTGCAAAATTAAAGAATTTGCTAACTGTTTTTTAATTATAATGATAAATAACATTTCACAGCAGAATAAAGCCCCCCTGAGCATGCACTGGCAGCGGAGCCGGCCGAGCGCAGCCCCGGCAGCGGCTCAGTCTCTGCACTCAGAAAACACGCACCCTCTGCCGTTAGAGGCCTTCGCCAGGTAAATAAGTGGTGTTAAACTCTTCTGTTTGCAGAATTACACTAAATGAGAGCAAGTGAGTGACTCTGACTGTCAAGTCTGGACAAAAATGTAATAAAGTAGAGAGTCATGAGCATTACTCTTCCTCCTGCAGGTATGATTAGCTGAGCAAATACTAATAGCACAAGCCCTGCAGAATTAAGTCTCTCAGGTTTACGTTCAAGCCTTCAGTTTAAAAAGCTTTAGGGCTAAGCATAACCCACTGCTTCTCCAGAATGAAAGAGGAGTGGTGCTCTGGTTTTTTTTCTTCTCTTTTTTTTTTTTTCCTTCCCTTTTAAAGTCTCTCAAGATTGGTGTAAAGAAGAGCAAACACGTTCTGGTTTCTGGTCTGATTTTTGCTCTTGGGGCAAAGAACAACAGAAACCCACTTTGGGCCAGCGTAATGCTGTAACTTTATTCCACATCTTATTTATTTTTAGCTTTTTACCTCGTCTGCCAATTTGACGTTAATCCCTAACTGTTGGTGGCTCAGGATTTGGTGGAATTCGAAGTGACATAATTACGTGACACGTGTTTGAAAGCTCCAATATTTAGCGAGCCAGGACTTCCCAAACAGAAAAAGCAAGCAGGGCCCTTTACTGCCTAACTCACTTTAGATTAGCTAAATAAATACCAGAATGTTGTTTAATGGGCTCCTACTCATAAAGGCCTAGATAGCAACACATTTTCCAGTGGGTCCCCTTCACAATAGCGTACCATAACTGTGGCTGGCAGCACAGCTGGAAATCCAGACCAGGAGACAACGGGACAGAGAAAACCTTATTTCTGTCTTCAGTCTGAACTACCACCATCCCCTCAAAACCAACTCACAGCAACAACCCTGCCCTCCACACATCTCCTTGAATACGATCCCTCTCAAAAATTGCTCTTTTTAAAAAAAATATTGTTTAGCCTGATACGTAAAGTTGCAGAAAATGCACAGGGAGCGAGGTCAAAGCGTTGGAAAGGAGAAAGAAGCTCACCCACACCAGAGGCACCCGCCAGCTTAAGGGGATACTATAACTTTAAACTTTGTATTTTTCAGGAAAAACAGAAAAAGAGATGCATTGCTGGTTTGCAACAAATCACACACATCTCCACGTTTTCAAAATATGCCAAGATAATATTTATTAACACAGCAGGACTTACAGATCACAAAAGATAGTGATACATAGGAGCTCGTAAGGGCGTTATCAGAATAAAGCATGCAGGTCAATACTCGCAGAAGAGAGATATCAAAGCAGATCTGAGAAGGCACATTCACACAGGAAATGTTTAGTTGAAATTAGACATTAGAAAAGCAGCAAAAAACCTGAAGTTGATTAAAATATACAGAGATCTCCATATAACGCCAAAGAAAAGAAGGTACTTTACAGATTTGCAAGTGCAGCAAATGGATAACCCTTTGAGAATACCCGGGCGAGGGTACGCTCTCGCTGCAACGTTTGGCAGGACGCGGAACAAATTAGGTTCATATAACATGACTAGATGCTAATTAAAATGTTTTAATTTTGGAGTAAAACGTAAATTTGGGTTAAAAGAAGCAGCCTGGTTGAAACTAACAGCATGCAGCCAGTGCTCAAAGGGTTATACGAAGTAAATGCAAGAGAAATCAGGCAACATTAGTATAATCTACCTTCCACACAAAGAATTATAGCAAAGTTTAAAGAGACAGTATCCCCTTTGGAGAGAGCAAAACTTGAAACCTTTCTTCCCTCAGAGACCAAAGTCTGTTGGACGGGAAGCAACTCAACAATTTCCTTCCAATTCCCAGTGTAAGCAACCTACCTGCCCATACCTGGAAGCTACGCAACGTGAAATCTCAACAGCCAAAGGGTAAAAACCTCCATATGGGTATGTCAGAAAAAGTCAAATCATTGATCGGCACCTCTGTCCCGCTGCTGTTTCACTGGAGACGTTACACGGTGCGTGCAAACATACGGCTCCCTGTGACTGGCCTCCCATTTCTCAGCAGTGAGGACGGCAAAGGGATACTGTCCCTTTTGGACATTAGATTTACAGAGCGAAGAAGATTAAGAGGGGGAAAAAAATATATATCTGTTTTTTAACTTATGTAAACTAGAAGAAAAAAAAAGGACTCGAACATCAACAGTTCATAGCTTGAAATGCATCAAACATACAGAAGAGAACACATGAGCACAGAAGTACTCGTAACAGATCGTCCAGAGCACACTCCGCTACGAGATCCAAACAGAGTTAAACGGAGTAAAACTCTCCCTGTGGAAAAACACCTAGCTTGGCACCATAGGAGAATACAGACTTGTTTAAGTTTAATAAAAATAGCTTCTAATTAATACTTCAGAGTTCAAAAGTTTAGCAACAAGCATATGATCGGCTAACCCCTTTAAACAAACCAAAAAAGTCTTTCCTGCCACAAATGGCAATTATTAATCACTGATTTCTGTGGCAAAAGCTCACATCCTGTAGAAGAGCTACATAAGTCAAACTATCACCAAAAGAGGCTAGAAAAATATTAGGAAAAAGTGCTTTCAAAACCAAAGTAAACATTCAAGAATACACTGTAGGTGCTACGTTTTTGAAAGCCCACTCAACTTGGAATTTTACCAAGCAGTAATATGAAAATTAAATGTCTTTGCTAATAAATTATTCCTGATATTTTGTACCCTGTTAGAGTATCTTCCATGTCAAAGTTGCCAACTCAATCCTCTCCCCTACTTAAAAATATCATATAATGCAAAATTACAGTACTGTGTATTTTCTCTACCCATATCTGCAAAACTGGAAGAAATATTTCATATGGAAATAACCAATTCTTGCAGTAACAGCTTTTACATTTACAGTTTGTGCGCTCCCCCCCGTTCAGAAAAGCCTTTGACTGCGTAATACTTGTTGCTCGAACACAGTAATGGTTCCCCTATTATTGAAGGCCACAGAGCATTGAACTACGTCTTATCGTCCTATGTACATATGGAAAGAAAAAGCAGGACACTTGGGAAGTCTGGTTTATGATACGCGATCAGATCGGAGATGGTCAATTCACTCTCTCAGGACTACTTTCATAAAGGGAAATTAAAGAAAGTGAAAGGATAAAGTAGAAGTCCCAGGGTTTTAAATTTAGGTCCAAGAGTTACCAATTACCAGACTAGCATTTACAGGCCCTCTGCAATTATTCCAATGAGGGTTTTAACCCTAAAAAGTGAATGCAATACTTCCTGCTTGCAGTCCTGCACAATACTGGTTACACAGATTAAGCCCCACCGTAACGGGAATATACTAGTGTTGTTGATTAGACAGCTTTTCATTAACAGCACAAATTAGTGTTCTGCCTACCCCTTTAGAAGTGCAGAGCGGGTTAAGTCCTCAAGCCAAATGCTTTGTTGAAACCAAGAGATTAAAGTGAGACTCTGCCATTCATCTCGCTAATATAAATGGAATGACATTGTTTGCATTAGAAGAATTTTCCACTGGAATCCCTTAAGTGACAATAGCTGACAGGTACCAGTAAGATGATGTTGTCAAATCTCAAAAACAAACTGGCGTGGAGTTCAAACTGTTCAATCTATTTATCTAAGACAAAAAACAAACACCGCCCTGCTAAGGGGCTGTTGGCTAGCGGCTGCACAGATTTAGGAGTCTTCCACTAGTGAAAGACGAGTGCATAATACTGTAATTTAGCACACAGAAGGACATGGAAACCCATCACCTACGTTACCAGAGCAATCTAACCAGTTCCTCACCTGCTGCTGGTGGATGCTGGCCACTAACTGTTGGCAAATCCAAAGAGCTATCAGACATGACATGCTTAAGATCTCCTCCCACATCAGCCAGTTTCATGTCAAACTGAACAGACAACGCGTCTTCAGAATCCTCCTTGCCGACGCTGCTGCCACCGATGGAAGGGAGATCCAGAGACTTCACCGAAGCAGAGTCTTCTTTGGCCTGCTTGAAAGCTGCGACTTTGTCCACCAGGGACTTATCCACGCTGTTGCAGGTGGAGGAGAACTTGTTAGAGTGAAAGTCGGCAAAATCATCATCGCCCTTCACTGAAGAAAGCGTGTTGTCCTTCGCCTCCTCAAAGCCTGTTCCAGAGCCTTCCAGAGAAAGCTGTTTGAAGATGTCGTACTTGGTGGGGGTAGCAGCGGCGGCAGAGCTCTGCCCGCTCTTCACCGTGCCGGCAGCTGAGCCAGACTGAGGAACGGCCTCTAGCTTCAGCACATTGTATTTGTCATCTGGTTTTTGTTCGGAAAATCCACTGCTATTGTTGAAAGCCATAAAATCTGCAAAGTCATCTTGTCCAGTGGCTGATGCGCAATTAGAAAATTCCCCAAAAAGGTTGAACTCTCCAAACTCATCAGCTAAGCTGGAGCTTTTGCCAGGGACTGCTTGGGTGGTGGTAGAAGGAAGGGGTGGTGGGGGAAAGGAGCCCGATTTTGCTGTATTAAACGCAGGTGGAAAGGATGGCTGCTTGTTTTCTCCAGTAGAGGAAAAGAGATCCAAGTCTGCTAGATTCAAAGAGGTCTTTGCTTGTGTTTGCTGTTTTGGCTGAACGGGCAGAGAAGGGAAGGACGTAGGGAAGGTTTTGTCTTTTGTAGGTGGCTCTAATGGTGAGATACTGTCAGCGGTTTTAAAATCTGTGAAACCATCATCGGTTCCTGCAGGCTTGAATTCGGCAAGGTTATCTCCTGAGAATACAAACAAGGAAAAAACAATAATAAGGCACTGCCGTGACAACAAATACATCATACCCACATCATGCAAGCAAGCAAATTATTTCATGCAATGTCAGAAGGTTTTATGCAAACTATTTAAATTAAGACCTCAGGATGCACGGAGAACTGCAAACTCAACTTCTACAAACCACACAAGTTTCAAGGTCAGCGATTCTAATATTCATTCCAGCAAACACTCAAGTCTTTCAAATAACCTTAAAGTCATATTAAATTCCCTTTGCACTGAGTTAATATCAAAACACACCGTGACCAATAGATTCAAAAGGTGATCAGTACTGTCTCACGCAAGTTCTTTTTCCCACCTCATCGTTCCCATATTTGCTAAGCAATGAATGTAAACTTGAATTTCACTTATACCAATAAAGTATTTGCCTTCTTACTAAAGCAATTCTCCCCCTCCCTGCTTTCAAAATATTGCCCAAATGCAGTTTCTTCATGGGGTATCAGCAGAGGGTTGAGACAGAAGGGGAACTCAGGAGGGACCACCCGGACTCGCCTGGTGGCTGAAGGTATTTGGAGCAAAGCTCGGTTAAAAGACGGCAGCCAGCCAACAAGCCTTTCCAACTGGGAATAATGGGGAACCCAACGGGTGGAAGAGACAAAGCCCCACACAAAGGAGAATGAAAGGCGGCGATCCTAAGGTGTTGGTTTAGAACATTTTTAAGCTCTCATTTTAATCTATTGTGTTTTCCTTCTGCCAGGTTCACCTAAACATACTCTAGTGTTAAGCAATCAGAACTTCAGTAAATGCAATGTAACTCCAGCATCTTCTGGCTTCTAAAACTGATCACATTTTTACTCGCCAGCTTGGAAACAGACTTCCACGTGAAACTCAGCACAATTAATCATAAGATGTGCAGATCTCTAGTCCAACTGCATACTGAATGTAAGACAGTACTAGGTAAGTCATAATTTGAATCTGATTAACCATTAGGGTAACAATGTTTTTATTGAATCTACATTAAATATTTTGGTGTACTAATTTTACAAGTTTCTTCCTGTTCATACACAATAATTTTTTTCAAAAGCAATTTCTTTTGAACATGAAAAATGTTGTTTAACCCATTCACCAGCATGTACATACTTAGACTACTTGTAAATTTAAAGTATTGATGCATACTTCAAGACAAGCGTCCAACAAACAGGTTTTGTTCTATTATAGAAGTACACCATTAACATTTCATTTATAAGCTACCACACAGTGTCATACTTTAAATTAGCTAAACCCAGATTTTAAAAGAATGCTCTTTATAATGGTAGTAAAGGACCATGACTATACCTAACGTATTCTTCCCTTCTCCCTCCCCTCTAAATCAATTCTCTTTGCCCAGGAACAATACGTGAAATTGCTATTCAATGATCAAACCTAAAACATCACAGCAAACTAAACTTACTGAGGAATTGCAAACTTTTCCGTTAGAAATGTAAGCTGGTGAAAGGGTTAAGAGTGGTCAGACCTGGATAGCAGGCAAATACAGGAATTTGCAATATTTTAGAACACGTGGAAAGAGATAAAATGTTATTTCATTTCATTGCATGCATTTAATCCTGAAGAGGTACCAAGCATAAGAACCTCACAAAACATTACAGGTGTTTCAGAAACTCAGTGTTTGAAAAAAAGAACTCAGTCTTTGAAAAATAAGGAGTAGGAGTGACCTCAGGTAAGCAGTTTTACCCTAGAATCTAAAGTTGTTTTCTAATAATGAACCAAAATGCCGGGTATAACATAACTCTGTGGAGGTCAGGTTAAGTTAGTAATATGTTTATCTTCTCATCTATCTACTGGTAATATACAAAAATTAGCAGAGTTTGAGAATTTTTTTCCCCATCTGATTAAAAAGATGAGATTGCCACTTACAAATGAGTTAGACATAGACGTAGATGGTCCTGGAAATGGCTTAGGGAGACTCTGCTTTTGTAACTACACAGATGTAGCACTTCAGATGCCATCCAGGTTTTACTTTTTCCAATCAAAACCAATTAAACACAAATTTCAAAATAAGCGATCAGATTTATTCTTAGAGTCCTAGAGATGATGAAAAGTTTAAATTCTGCCCCAACAACAGAAAAAATTGCAATTTGTCCAGAACCATCTTATTCTGTGTTCTAAGAATACGTGACTCCTTATTTTCTATCATGTCATTATTTTAAAATAAAACTCAGAAGCATCCAGAAGAGATGCTGATCTTCTAGAAGTACAATTTGTAGATTGTTCCAATCGTATATTGCACTATTTTTTCAGGATACTTCCTGCTAAGCTGTTTAAAGGAGCAGAAGCACTGTTATTCTAGAATTCTAGCAATTGAATTTCTGCAGCTTAATGAGAATCGCTAAAAAAAATAAGCAAAACAAACCCAAAAAAACCCCAAATCATGAAAGCATATTAAAACAGTTTCAAAACCCCCACTGCTTACCTAAGTATTTGCTCTCTGCTGGTTGTTCTAGCTCACGGAAAGCACTATACTTGTCTCCACAATCTAGAGAATGTGAGAAAAGAAATCAATTTACATTAAAATTTATGAAAGAAGTTCCTAATATCTTTTAGTGGCATAACTTCTCTGACTTTTTTTATACTAACATTTTATCAATGCTAAAACCAAGATATATGAAATACTGCAATACATTGCTCAAAGTGGATGCATGTTTTTCCTTTTACCTCCAAAAGTAGCTGTACTTTCAGAAGGCTTCTCAGCTGCAATTCCTTTGAACACAGCATATTTATCAGTTGAGGCGAGCGTCTTATTACCTGGGACTGGCATTAGTAAAGAAGGAACACTAAAAACAAAAAGAGATAAAAGCAAAGTTCCTCAATTTATCCATAAGAAATCTACGTGTCCAGGTTTTATTTAGAGGAGTCCCTTATTATGACTACACAATTTGGATCACTAAACCTTAGTTTGTATCCTAAAGAGTTCTTAATCAAGAACCTGATTAAACTACTTCAATATCTATAAAGAATGAGAGCGGGTAAATTCACACTTTATCTCACCTAATTGTATTTCTTTAGGCCAGAAGTCAGTTTTCACCCTTCTTGATTTTAACTTGTACCAAAACATGAACAAAACACTCCAGAACTTTACACCGCAGGAATTCTTAGCCCAGGAGAGAATAAGCACAGAGGAATCACTGCTGTTTCATTTATCAGTTTGCCCAGGGCAGCACAAGGACAATTCTCACTGATAGAACTAGATACAGTAAAGAGTTAAAACTGCGTGCGATTTTGCCAGCTCCATACTTTCAGCTTATCTACTTTTGATTAGATTCCATTCTGTATTGCAAAATTAAGAGAATAAAGTGGAAGCACTGTTCAAAAGGAAGGATAACTTTGAATTTCTGTCGGTGCAAATCAGCGAGTGCAGGTATGTATCTAATCAGCGAAACAAGGATGAGCCCACAGTTACACAAGCAAATCTTTTTGCACATAAACACACTCTACTTTATACAGTAAAACTGCCATAAAAACCTAACACCATGTTAGCAACTGCTGTAAGATTTAAAAGACGTTCTGCAAGAGCTTTGCTTGCCCTCCACACAAGCCCCCTTATCAGACCTTGGCAGCTCTAGAGAACAACATCCTTTACATATGAATAATGCATTTTACCTCTAGTTTATGTCATTCAATCCTATGCACATCGAAAAAGTGAATGAATTTCTATGGCGTTCTTTGGCCTGAAGCAAGAATCTTTCCCGAGCCATTTAAATCTCCTTATCAGCAGCCTACAAGCAACACACAAACCCAGCGCTTGCACACACGTGCTAATGATGGTCTGGGATGCCTGCAGACAGGCAGGGCCATGGCAAGAAAATATAGCTTATGGTAACATAATTAAATTTCACATCACTGCAAAACAGGCTATTAGATATGCAATCTCAGCAAACGTAATGGTTAATCATCTGTACTCTACAGATGGCTTTTTTTTAAATAAAGCTCCATAAGCAATTAGATTAGAGCTCATTGTAACATTCTGTAAAAGCATTCAGTTTTGAACAACTGAATAAAGAGAACTGCTGCAGTGAAAAAGAAACACTGTTTCTAAATTCTTATTTATATTTTTTTATGATCCCCTACTTCCCATTGTGGAATTCACAATGTTTCTGTTAAAAGTTTCAGTAACAGAAAAGCTTTAATTGCAAAATGACAGCTAATACAGATAAAGATATGCTTAAAATAGAGCATCTTCAGATACACCTGGCACTGATTGACATCAGCAAAATTACATTTCTTCCACAGAGTGCCGTTAGGCACAGTGTAACAGGACAATTTGTTTTAGTAACCCCATTTGATGTCACTGCTGAGGGAGGCACTGGTAATCACTGCTTACCTGGAAAGCGCCAGTTCTATTTGCAACTAAGAACAGTCAGTTCAACACACAGAAAATGTGCACGTCTACAATTAGACACCTGGGAGGTACATAAAAGTTTTGCCATGTGCAGTAAAAAGAAACAACACTGAAATTTTGCAATCACAGGACTTTGAAGGATTAATTGTAAACTCTCAAAGGGAGTAAACACGCTTACTTATTTACTTACACAAAATTTGCCTGATCTGGAATTACATTTTGGCAGTCTCCCAAATGAAAAGCCAAGATTGCTGAAGTCTGAATGAGACTGCGATTGAGATTTAGTCACTTATCCAAAGTTTAAGCACTGGCCAGAGAAACGATAGAAATAACAAAAACCCTGGAGTTCTGTCATTTAAGAGTATGATGTTGTGCTCTTTACATGAATTTTGGGGTCCGTATTCAGTTCCCGAAGACAGACCTTGATGTCAGCAAATGGTTTCTATCAACTCCAACAAACATGGGGTCACACCTCTAATGGAAGCCCAACTCCTCTGTCCCAGGGTATTTTTTCTGAATAGCTTTATGTAAGATTTTTGTCAGAATGCACAGTATGAAGTAACTTTCGATTGCCTGTGCAGTAGCATAAACGCTTAAAAACCTATCCCCATACCTTGTAAACGCAATTTACCTCAGCATGATGACTAGATGCTAAAGAATGGCCAACCACCTATGGCACATCAAATGTCATTTTCAATTCAGAAAGCCTAATTGTAGCTGTAACAACCTTCAAAAGAAACTGTCAGAGTAGAAGTCAGGTGACAGAAGAAAATTACAGGCTAGAAAGCTACCCACAAAAGAGGAAAATATTTCATTTCTTAAAAGAGTTCTAAAATACTGAAGGGGTGGAAATCAAAGATCTACTACCTGCTCCTGTGCTGTGAACTGGCTGCTTTGGAGGAGGCAGCTACGTCCCCTTGGAAATCAGTGAAAGAGTCATCAAGTGAGCCAGACTTTGAAGCATCTTGAAACTCCTGGAAGTCATCGTCTTCTGGTTTTACTACCTGAATCACAAACAGCATGTAAATTACTATATTGTTGTCTTTTCAAATTGTCATATAGCATGAAAGCAGGTCAGAGTAGTGAGATCAACTTAGGAGGGAAAAAAAGGCAAAGAAAAGGAAAAAACCTTTCCACATTAGCATGCAAAAAAATCAGCATGGTCAGTGTTTCTACTTCACCTACACCTCATCCAACTCAAAACACAAGGTGTGCAGGATGACGAGCAGTACGCATGAAGAACAGGTGAATAAGGAACTCTACTCCTTTCACACTGAAGTATTATTGATCGTAATCTTTTAATACAGGACAAATGTTAATAATTTAAATCAATCAATAATTTTAAATCAATACACACAGCAAAAGCATCAGAAAAAATATTTTCTGAAGGACAAACCATATTTGCAAACAGCAAAATTTTATCCCCTACATGATTTAGTGTCGTAAATCAAAGTTTTTCATAGTTGTCAGCTTCTCCTGAAAACTCTGACTTATTTTACCAGCTAAGAGAGTCTGTTGCGTAGTTTAATCTAAAATTCCATTTTATGTATATTACAAAATCCTAACTACAATTAAAATCCTCTTGCAATGCAATTAGTCCGTAACGGAGAATGCTTTTGTAACTCTCCTAATGCCACCAGAAAGAAATGGAAAAAAATAAAAGAACATCCTTAGCAGTGTGACTTCATGTTTTCTGATATCATGTGCTAGATTTCAGCTTCATTTTTTGCTGTTTACTTACAGTACGTTGTCACTAAGTGGCTTTAAAAGAGCCAGGCTAATTCTCTTTCCAGGACAAGGGAGCTTTGCCAGGCGGGAAGAGCAGAAGAGGGAGCTAACCTGGCCGGGCGGGTAGGATGGCACGAATCCTGCCGATGGTTGTGCTGCAGCTCCGCCCGCTGGCGCCGTGATGCTCATTCCCATCACGGCCGGCCCGATGCTGAGAGGCACAGAGACGGGTGGTGCGGAGGGCAGCAGGGGCTGCTGGCTCACTGCAGCGGGCAGCGGCATTGGGAACCCAGTTAAAGTAGGAACGGGTGCCGCTGGAAACTGGTTTAACACATCAGGACTCACTGCAGGTATTCCTCTCTGCCGAGGCAGAAAAGCAAAGAGAACCATACAAACATCAACAAAAAGGCACACTGCACTCAATTCCAGTTTCTACCCTGTATTACCAACATCATGAAAGAGCAAGGTACTGGTCAAGCTTCAAGTAAACCTTCCAAAGCAAAACCCACTATTAAGAGCC
>KZ507489.1:0-12873 GCA_002844005.1 Limosa lapponica baueri
ATCTTTCCATCACTTGGCTGGATTGCTGAAAATTAGGGCTGCCTTCAGGCTGTTCTGATTTACACTCAAGCTGCCGCTAACCCATGGAGCTATTTGGAAATGCTGAAGTTGGCTGCAGCACAGGCTTACTCCAACTGTTCATCCACCTCTTTTTATGTAGAAGCCACAGGACACTGAATGAGGTACAAACATGAGGTCATTTGTCCTCATACTTGCTTACAAATGACCTATCGCCTTGGTGGTCCTGTGAAAATATCTCAAATGTGCGACTCTGCACCAAATGGCTTGGTGTGAGCTACACCCACCCTCTCCCTGTGTCCTCCTTGGCTATAGGAAGTTCTTCTTCCAATTTCCTTGCCTCGGGCACTCATGCTGCTGATGAGAACAGGAGAAGTTCAGCATGGCAGGACCTGCAGTTGTTTAAAATGACACCCTAGGTGGCCCACCCTCACTAGTGGGTTGTAGACAGGCCCAACACTTTCTCTGAGATCTGACAGAGTGTGTAGAAGCAAGGGATAAGAAAGCATTGATTTAATGAGGCTTTGATCTGAGGAAAGCTGCCCAGTGGGGAGACGGTGCAGGACGACACAGAATCAAACAAGTGTCTGTGCTCTTGGTCAAAGGCAAGGGAAAGGGGATGTTTATAAACCTGGAGCAGCTGCATAGCACTCACTGTGTTCTGGAGCCCAGCACACCTGCTCCTGAGTCATTCATTCACCAGGATGTAAAGCCAAGGTGATATTCTGTGATACTAAGTTCAAGGCAAGACTGAAGTCTGGTTGTTGTGCTACCTGCCTTCCAGATGACAACCTGAAAATAGCTCATTGACACAGTAGATAGGCTCAAGGGGTAAGAGCAGAAAAGGTGGAAGAGCAAAAGAAGTCACAAGTTCTGAAACATCCACATTTCTCCCTTTGTTTCTCCTGGGAATACATATTTTAATGCACTCTGTACTGAAGAGATGAAGATCTGCTGGAAGGCAGAACACATTAATATATTACCATCCCTAATTTTTGGAAAACAACCTTAAACAGAAGATGAAACATATAACAAAAATAATGAATACATGCACAGAAAAGCTAATAGTCAAAATAGAAAAAGGGACCATTTTTGTGGTATAATGGCTTATCAGTACGCTGCTGAGTTCACTTCTGTATAAAAGAATGGCCTCTGGTCATACAAATTGGTCCCAGGGAAGGCAGTAGGACTACTTGTCTGTGTAAGGATTGCAGGCTTGTGCTGTACTTTTGTGGCTGACTATTGGAAATACTTATATGTTTTATCAACTCAGTAATTCATTGATGTAACATGAAAGGCTCATTTTCATTTTGCTGGACTTTGTAGAAGCTTCTCACGACACCTTTTTACCTTATTTGCTTTTCTTGGAAGTTTCCATCTGCTGGTTTCTCAAATGGCTTAAATAACATGTCTGGCCTTGGTTCATCACACAGCCCTGGTGTGAGGCTGCATGTCCATGCCATCTCCTAAATAGCTGTGGTTTCCCTTCCTGAATTCCACTGCCCATCTGGCAATGCAGTGGCATGCAGGATGGCTCCCCCTGGCCCACAGACAAACATTTTCATGAGGGACCTGTGAGCGGCCAGCACTCCTTTACTCAGGTTCAGGACCCAGCCAAGGTGTGCTTCAGTGTACCACAGAATGGCCCTGTCCCAAAGGCTTCTCACACTTCAAGTGTGCTTGAAGTTTTGCATTAAATGGACCCAGTGTTTCTGCATCTCGCCGTGCGTGGACACACTGGCCTGGATGGTCTTCGTGTTTTCTAAAGCAACGACAGCAAAATCTGGGTGGTTAGATGAACGTGGTAGAGCTCACACACCACCTCACAGCACATAACATGCAGGTTGTACCACTGTTCAGACCACCCGTGAAAGCAGCCTGACACAACTAACTACCTGCATCACGCCGTTTCTGAGAAAAAAATCCAGAGCTGTTGATGCCGTTAAGCAATCGCTGTTACTTTGCAGAATTTGCCTGGGGCAAACGTTAACAATGACACTGCATTACGCACTGACAGAGATACAAAGACATAAACTTCAAAATAAATAAATGTCTAGACTAATTCTTCCTCTTAACTGCAGTCTGCAGTAGGGTCAGAAAGAAGTACAGACCTGAGAGTGAATCAGCATTTGGCTCACCTGTACAAAGGAATTGGGCACTGTTATGCTCTTTTCAAAGCCAGCAGAAGTAAAGCAAAGGGATGAAGATCAATGTTCTCAGTCTATGTTAACTCAGCTCAGCATTAGAAAGGATTAAACTGTTATATTATCCAGATCTTCCCTACAATGCCCACAATACTTCTCCATAGACGTTCCTAAGAACTTCTTGCTACTCAAAACACCTTGGCTGTTTATCATTAAGTACAGAAGCTACCTGTTGTCACCCAAAGCACCCTGTAAAAACGTTTCCATAAGCAGTAGGGCCTGATTTGCTCTCTTGTCTGTATCACTCAGATGAGTGATCTTACATGACACCCTTAACCCAAATTTTTTGTTTGGGTCCCTACAGTTAACTCCCTTGAATAAAATTATCTACATAAATGACCTGCTTTAGAAAAGTGTTGAACATCTGCAGTACTGAGTTCACCTCGGGACTGCCTGAGCAATCCCCTCGTGCTTTTTGGTCATTGGTGACCCAGTTGAGGAACTTTGGGAATAAAGAGACATGTGATAAAGGTGACTGAAACTACACAAAAGAGTAGAAGGGCCGTATGACCAGGCACAGTGGTGGATCCCTGGCAGATGGAAGCCCTGCTGAAACAGGGATCTCTAGATAAACAGCAAAGTCTGCTTTCTGCAACCTACAGCAGTTTTTTTTCTCCAAATCACATTGTCAATTCAAACTGTGGGAAATAAATGTAACTGGCAAAATTTGGGGCCATGACTTCTCCCTCTATGGGAAGCATTACATCTAATAGAGTATTTTTTCATCCACATAAACACCTAGTGTACAAATAACAAAGGCCTTTATGTGGTAGGAATTAAGCAGCTCTGGCTGCAATCTCTGCCACTCTGTTGCTGTGGAGCTAATCCTAGCACAGGAGAAAAGATCCTGCCTTTTTGCTTTATCCCCTGGACAACCATACTATATAAACAAACTGCTACCTCATTCCCATTGATGGAAAGTGGTCCTTACCAGTGGTGCCAGAAGGGCTCAATTGAGCCCGTGCCAAAAGAACAAATGGTGTCAGCCCATTTCTTAAGAATCCGGATGACAACATCACAACACCACATTAGCCTTGATATGGAAACACAAAAACTTCATTATAATTATCTGACAGAAATGTGCAGAGAGGCGGGTTTGGTTTCTGGGTCACGATGGACATAATACAATATGTTCATAGCACAGACTGTGGTTTTTCCCTTCTTGTTCACTGTCAATGGCTTTCATTCCCTTTGACTTAAGTATTCCTCTTCCTCCTTTTTTACTCTTTTACCTCTGAGCCCTTCTCCTCCTGTGCAGTTACCTCCAGCTTCCCTAGTTCTTCTCATCCTCCCTTTTCTTCCATTTGGATAAATCTATTTGCCAGATCAACACTATCTTCCTGCTTCCTTTCACATTTAGAGTGACACTTACGTTAGTGCCCTTCCTTTTGTGCCATCTTTGATTTGTTTCTCAAAACTATTGTTCTTCTTTTCATGAAGGAATCCAGCACCCTCAAGAGAAGAAGTAAAATACAACATGGTCTTCCTCATCTTACTTCCATTCCCGCTCACAACTCTTTCTTCCTTCCTGTCCCACATTTCTCTCCCCTGCACTTTTCTCCCCATACCTGCACTGCCATATGAGCTCCCATCCATGCCATGACCCTGACTCCTTACTGTTTTCCCCAACGTTTTTTATTATAGTATTTTCACTTTCCTATTGCTTTTCCTTCTTTTACTGCGGGGTTTGTTGTCTTTCCTGTGTTAAAACCACTCTTTCCTTTCCCGTGCTCCCCCAGCTACTGTTACATCTTCTTTCTTCCTTTTATCTTTAAGCTCATTGAATAATCTCAGGTCACACGTTTCAGTTCCATCCTTGACTCTCCAAGCTGGCTTCTTCCCCTTGCATTCATCTGCAGCCACGCTTAACAAGGTCTTTGATGATGTCTTTTAATCAAAATTTTAGAGAAAAGTACCCCATCCTTATATATGCCAGACATTTTTGTCAGAGGCAAACCTAGTCTTTTTCTTGAAATTGCACTTCCTCTCACCACCTGTGATTCTGGTGTCCCCTGGTCCTCTTACTCTCTTCAACGTATCTGTCAGAAGCATGTCCTTGTCTTCACTTAGCCCTCAGTGGGGATCCCAGATGTGTCCATCCTTGCTTCCATTCTCACTCATCTCTAACTCTTACGTCTGATTAATCTCATCAACAGAGCCCAAATTCAATTATCCTCTCAATGCAGATGACCTACAAATCTCTTTCTCTGCCCAAGACCTCTCCTTTAAAATCTTAGCTGAATATCATCATAGCACCAAGTTCTCATTAGCTGCAATTCTGTTAACCCTGTTTGTGAGTTCTGCTCTGCATCAAACATTAATTCTGTTCCCTGAAGGCTCATCATGGGGTGTATCTTCCCCATTTTTCTCTCAGTCAGTGCAATGTCTGTTAGCTCCCAACTGCAGCTGGTTCCTGGTATCCCTTTGCAGCATTCATTTATTATTGGTTACACATATTGCAGTTTAATTTTGGTGGGAATTAAAAATCTAAGTATTTTTAGAACCAGATTTAAACTTGCACATACTTGTAAGTTTACTTCCCAGCTGAGCTGCAAGGTCTCTGGCATTTCAGAATAAATGTGATATGTTTATTATAAGATATATATTAAAAACATGCATTCTCTATTATTCGAGATATTGTCTCTTATCCCACACCAATATTTATCATCATATCTCAGTCAGTTCAACTACACTTTCTTAAGCAAATGCTGTGTCAAATGCTGCATCAAATGCTTGATGATTGCTATCATCACCCGTCTGGAGCAGATGACCATTTTCCTGGTGCAGAGCTCTTCCTGTGTCAGCCCTTACCTTGCTGCCATCTCTGTTTCCCTCTTTTGCAGATGTCCTAAGTATTCTGTCAGCCCACTGTCATCCTACCTGTTTGGTTTGGCTTCTCATCAGCCCTGAGCATCGGCCCTTCACCATCGGCTTGTTGGATTTTGAAACAAACGTTTCTATGCTTTCTGCTGGGCAGACCCTTATGCTCCACAGAGGCAATCTATAAGTATGTGCAGAGGAAATTAATTTTCCTCTAAAAGCCATCTTAAAAGCACTCCTTTGCCAGGTAGTCTAGGAAAAAAAAACTCAACCCTTTAAAACAGTGCTGCTGCTATGGTAGAGCTACTGGCGTGGAGCGGTATTGCTTCATTGCTTCTCAATTTGTTGATCGTGACCTATACTTGACTGAAAATTTTTTTGGGTCAGGGATCATCTGTTCTGTCCTGGTGCGGTGACTACGAGACATCACAAAACAGCATAGACAGCTACCGCTTATCGTGTGTAGGAACAGTAATTATAGCATGTTTTCCTGAAATAAACTGTCAGCTTCTGCTAATATTATTCTCCTTATGTGGGGAAAGAGAAAAGCAGGTTTTATAGCAGGTTTATTTGCAGTCTTTTGTAAAGGGAAAAATGTCTTAAGCGATTTTACTGTTGTTCTCGGCAGGTTCCCCAAGGCAGCAATCCTTGATGTGCAAACACTGATGATTATAGGCTGGGGGTGCATTCCTGCTCTCTGCCTCATGACTCCCCCAGAGGAGGGAAAGCAGGTCCCTGCTTGTTTACGGTGCAAGGAGAGGTGATAATTTAATCCCCAAATCCAGTGACTTTCACTTGTAGAATAATAAATAGATATTTAGAGAGAGAAATGCTGTTTGTAGAAATGAAATAGCTGGATATTAGCAGCAACGTGGGTGTTTTTCCACAAGGGCAGCCAAGTGTAACAGAGTCACCCAGAAATCCTTAGCCTCAGTGCTTCTCGTCACACTCAGTTGGTGGTCTCCTGACATTCATCTATTGGGCTCTGTTCCAATAACTGGGATGACAAATGGCATTTTTTCAAGTGTGTGTACCGCTATGATCTGGTAGTGTGCACAGCAGATTCCACCAAGTATAAGCTGCAAAATAGGAGAGATGGACCTGGATCTATATTACATTTTGAGATAACAAGAGCCATGATTCCCGTGATTCATTTCAAAGCATATAAAATAACTTATTCTTTTTTTTTTTTTTTTTTTTAATTAAACTCAATGAAAAAAAAATAGGCTATTCAGTTGAGTTCCAAACACGTTTTTTCCCATAGGAAAAGTTTAGGGGTACACACTTCCTCCCTCTCCTCCATAAATCCCCAAACAAGTACCAATGAAGTACTAGTACCAAAGACGTACTATGTCAAGCAAACAGCCACAGCACGTATTTCTCTGAACGGGTGATGACTCAACACCGGTCAAGAAGAGGGCAGAGCTGTCATGCCACCTCTGATATACACTGCTGAGCATCTCCTCTACTGGTAAGAAGTGTTTATATTTCTCAAATTAAAAAAAAAAAAAAAAGAAAAAGTGAGAGAAATGTACCCCTATATGAGATTAGATTTATAGGGTGACACTACTTCAGTCATTTCACATTCAGGCCAAGTCATTGTCAGCTCTAGCAGAGTGGAGTTCCAGCTCAGTGCACACACACACACACTCAGATAATTGGTCTACAGAGAGAAGGACTACAATGATAATTCGATATTCCATCATAATAGTTATTCAAATCAGGCTTCTCAGTCCACCTTTACATTACCTTCCATCATAACATATTTATAAATCATCCTGGTTTGTAAAATATGTTTGATAGCAACTGGAATGCCTTTTTAATTGGGTTAAAGAACTAGTGTTCATTTTGGTCTTTCTTTGTGACAATTTCAGTATTAATTTCCAATACTTTCAGCTTGGGATACATCCCAACTCATTTGAGTTCATGCTAAGAAAGACAATAAAGTTAAGTAGCAGCTGGTCATTAGAAGCTTATATATTTCATATTCAGTACACATGTGCCTCTTAATGCTAAATAAATTATATTAATCACAATTTAATTATGTGGCTGCCCTATTAAATTAGAATTAAAGGCTAGAGTTGACAAAGAAACTATTCTGAGTTTCACCATCTGCAGATCAGGCTTTGTATGTCCTACTGGGTATTTTTACAATATTTAAATTTTAAAAGTAATAATCACCTATGGATATTAGAACACCTCTGACAGCTGGCACTTATCCACTATTAATGACTAACCAGGGGTCCCCTTCCCTTGCGTGTGTAATTTAGTCATCATTTAGTGATTAGTTATGAAAAAAAAATATTTTCTTGGTGGAGTATAAATAAATGGAGTTAATTTCTGGCATGGAAAGGTGCTGAATACTCACGTCTTCCATTAGAAGCCTGGGTTTTGCAAACATGCAGCAGTTCACAGAAACAACGACCAAATGCTGAAGGTTGAAGTGGCAGAAGTGGGTGCATGTTCTCCATAGACTGAAGGTCTGAACAAAATTCCCATTCATTTAGCTGGCATTTTCCTCAGGCAAAATCTGAAGGCCTAGATCCTCACCCTACATGCATATAACCACATAAACCTCCACTGGCTGTGGGGTATTTTTTTGTGGAAAATATGGCTTCATATCTCTCCAGAGAGAGCCAGCTACAGATATCCATCTGGGGGTGGCAGATAACACTCAGGACCTGCGGGAGACCTGTGTCTTTCTGGAGTGGCAGTGAGAGATGAGACTGTGCACCCTGGACCATATCAGCTGGCAGTAAACATCTCTTCAGATAACTGAATCCCATCCACGTTTTCCACCATGTATTTAAACATGCATTTTGAATATGTAAAAATACATAAAATAGGTAGACCTTAGCGATCCTCCTTAGAAACTGCAGCCTGAAAAATGAGAGAAATTGTTCTGCACACCCTCACCTGCTCCGCTGTCTGGTTTGTGCAGCCTTGCACAACTTGGCCTAAAATTTATTCCAACTTCAGACTGGAAATGGAGTTGAAACTCCGAAAAACTAAGCTATGTGTGAGATGTTCTGCAGAATTTCGGTAATTTCTGGTATGAAATAAACCTCACAGGTCAGGAAAAAAATAATTGTCTTTCCCTTCACTGTACATCATTATTTCTATTACCACTCCCTGCTGAGTTATACATTTCCTTCTGAAGGGTTAACTGAACCTCGCACTGGCTTTAAATCATCTCTATCTGTGATAAGGGGATACTGTTGCACTTCAGTATGGAGGGGAATATTCTCATTTCTCACAGACTGTACTAATCATGAAGGGGGAAACCAAACATAAATAGGGAGGGAAGTGGTACAGGTGTTATTACTCCATCTCTCTTTCTCCGTGAATTACCCTCAGGATCTCCCTGAGGCCAGGCACAGCAACTTTAAGACCACCTAGTAACTGGAATAGGGAGGGAGAATATTAGTCTAAAGCAGCCGAAAACCTGGAAACAAGGTACTTGGGAGCATCTAAATATAAAATAAATTGCGTGGGCACAAAGCATTAAATTGTATGGCTGGGGATCTATAAACCTGCAGCCTTAGGAGCACAAAATAAATGGAGGCTGTAAGCAAGGCTACGGCATCATTCAGCAAACAGTTGGCACCATTTCCATCGGAGAGCCAGGATGTGATACTCGGGGAGTGCTCCAGCTGCACATGATTGCTTTTATTTGTATGGCTCCAGCAGTATAGCTTTAACACTCTCCTTCCCTCCTTCCCCACTTTGGTTGTTAATGCTTTGGTGGGTTTGTTAAGGAATCTTGTTTACTGCTTCCAAGCATGAGATGATCTGTCTTCAGTGAACGTCAAGTCTCTCTCACTGTCACTTCAGGTTTTGTCCCTCGTTTATGTGACCATATAGTTGCGTGTGGCTGCTCACACTTATCCGTGCTGTTATGTTTTGAACCAAGCGAATACATTAGAGCACATCCGACTTGTGATATTGTTTTAAGCCGTTTATAGGGAATGGATTTTAAATGGTCAGGTCATCCTGTAGCAAAATTTCCCTAGTATTGGCTACTTGGCAAATTTACTTGTTAGTTTGCATCTGGTCAAGAGGCAGATCAAAAGGAAAAATGCAACCACATAAATGTGTAGACTAATGAGAGATTTAGGATAACAATATATGGAGGAAATACATGATTGATGTGAAGAATATGACACTGCTACTCAGAAAGGACATGAGCTGCAGAATACATTTTAAACGCTCGCATGATCATGAAAGTAAGACACTAAGATAATTGATATCTGCTGTTTATGTGATACAGACTACTTCCACGACTTTCATCTTTCACTCCAGTTTGATGGACAGTCTTGGGAGATACTTTTGGGAATATGGGAGACGAGATGTAGTACATGTGGAAAAATTATCCTTCTGGGCTAAATGGCTATTACAGGGTTGCCCAAGT
Source organism: Limosa lapponica baueri (assembly GCA_002844005.1). Classification (NCBI taxonomy): domain Eukaryota; kingdom Metazoa; phylum Chordata; class Aves; order Charadriiformes; family Scolopacidae; genus Limosa; species Limosa lapponica. The sequence continues at coordinate 9,454 of KZ507489.1, forward strand.
TGAAGATCTCAGTTCTTTTTGAAGTTTTGTATTGTCAAGCGCTTTTGCCAAGTTTGGAGGGCATGAACTGGAACAGTTTGCAGTGGATGTGGAGAAAAAACTGTTTCACTGTGAGGAGAAACCTGCATTGGAACAGGTTCTGAGCAAGGTTATGCTATCCCTATCCTTGGAGACCCAGCTGAACAAAGCACTGAGAGACCTGGCTTGCCCTTAGAACTGACCCTGCATGGAACAGGAGGATGGACTAGAGTCCCTCCCAACCTGAATTATCGTGTGATACACTAAATCTATGAGTTGCTTCTTTGAGTTAACATTCTAGAAGCAAGTCCTTTAGAAGGTAAGAACTTGCAGGAAATGCACAGACAAAAAGCAGTTAGCTGGTGCCAAGGAATAGTGAGAGGTGGGAAATCTCTCTGTGTGAGGCAGGCACCTCTTCTCCCTTTTCACGGTTACTCTTGCTTACCCTTCAAATTACAAAGGGCATTTCCCTGTAGACAAGGTACAGAATGTGCATAACCAGTAATTTAGAGATGCTGGTCAAGAAAAAGGTATTTTCTCTTCATATAAGTGTTCAAACACAGCAAAAGCATTTGAGCAAGAAATAAAACTGTGAAGAGAACATCTTTCTTTTTGTGGTATTTTTAAAGAGTGTCGCATTCACAATTTACAACAGTTATGATCCATGTGAGGATGGTGAACACAATTGAAAGTATAGTACCAAATTTTATTCTTACATGCAAAAGAATGTCCTTGAGTTTTAGCTCGAACTTCTGTCATCTGATGAGGTAAAAACTCTAATTTGCCTTTTCAATCTCTTTGTCCAGGGCCCAGATCTGTTCTGTAAGACATGGACCTGCTCAAGTGGGTCCAGAGGAGAGCTACAAAGATGATCAGAGGGGTGGAGTACCTCTCCTATGAAGACAGGCTGAGAGACTTGGGGTTGTTCAGCCTGGAGAAGAGAAGGCTCCGGGGAGACCTTATAACAGCCTTCCAGTACCTCAAAGGGAGATGAGGAGGAACTCTTTATCAGGGAGTGGAGCGATAGGACCAGGGGTAATGGTTTTAAACAAAAAGAGGATAGATGTAGATTTGATATTAGGAAGAAATTCTTTCCTGTGAGGGTGGTGAGGCACTGGAACAAGTTCCCCAGAGAAGTTGTGGATGCCTCATCCCTGGAGTGTTCAAGACCAGGCTGGATGGGGCTTTGAACAACCTGGTCTGGTGGGAGGTGTCCCTGCCCATGGCAGGGGGGCTGGAACTCGATGGTCTTTAATGTCCCTTCCAACCCAAACCATTCTATGACTCTATGATTCTATTAACATGTGTCTGCCATGAAGACTCCTTTATGAAAATGTTGAGATGTGTCATAGAATGTAGTTAAAAAACCTTCTATAATGCACGCATGAACACGGTTTGAATATTCAGTAACGCAAATGGTTAAGAGTTGGCTTCCTCAGTGTGAGAACCCTATAGGGTAAAAAATTTTGGGCTGCAGTGGGTACTACCTCTTGTGCAATCTGATTATCATCTTTCCCTCTGATCCTGTGGATTGGGAATGTATTTTACATGATTGCTTTAGGTTACTTCCTCTTGTGGAGGATTTTCCACACGTCTCAATGCTGAGGATTATTCCTTTCCTGCTCCTCTAGTGTAAATCCATCATCATCTGAAGCGTAAGCTATATGTGCCGTGTTCTGTAGTCACAGAGGAAAGAGAAATTTAATTTCCCTAGACCAGTTTCTTTAGACAGTCCCTCAGGGATGTTGCTGCTGAGCGCTGCCAAATGTGTTCTGTGTCTAATACCTAAAGTGGAGATTTCCAATCCATAGGCTGCGAGCACAGAGAGACCGACAGCAGGAAAAAGGAAGGCTTTCTCAGTGTTCCTCCTGGTTTTAAACTACCATACCTCCTAGTTCTGCAAACAAATAAAGACAGGAATTGCAGATAGCAGGACTTCTTATGGATCTAGAGTTCAATGTCTAACACACATTGGAAAGAGTGGGCACATATCAAGAAATTAGTGTCTACAGAAAGAAAAGGGTGAACTGTTCGAGGTCTCTGAACTTACCAGGTGCAGCGCCCTTCCCTCCACTAATTGAAACAGAAACCCGGAAAGTGCTAGCTGTTAGAATCAAATCCCAAGAATCCAGGAATTCCTTGTTGCAAAATAGTTTTCCTGCTTTAAGCTTGGACATCACTAACAAAGGATCATTGTTCTACTTCCAGAAACATCTCGGTGATCAGCTTACTAGTGAAGCTGGTTATTCAAAAGACGCACTTCCCTGAGACCGCAGCAGAGTAACTGTACATAATGTAGCTGAGGAAGTTGTCATATGGGGAGAAATCATTGGAAACCTGGCACTGGGTGTGAAGTTCTGGTGTGATATGATAACTGAGACGAATTACTTTGGGGAGAGAGAGTCTCACAAATAAAGGGTCAGAGTTAATGATGCAAATAGCAAAACTCCTGGCAGTTGCTTAGTTCCTGTTTAGAGACTCTGTTTTACTGAATGAGGGTTAAGCCAGTGCAAAATCTTTACATAGCAGTTGACTTTTAATTAATTAAGACATAGATTTATGTGGTTATTAATAAAGCCACGTATATATACACTCCACCTGTACTTAATACTAACATTGCTTTAAAGTGATAGGGTTGTGACTATGTCATAGACTTGGTGCTAAAATTATGTTTCAAATTCAAACTGAAATCAAATACTTTATCTCTAGTATTTGCTGTACTTAAGTGACAGCAAATAGCTAGAAAAATGTAATGCGAAACAATGCTGTTGAATTTAGGCTTGATGTTGTTCTTAACCCTTGTATCATTTTCATAGCTTTTTGTAACAGGAACAATCGGGAAAGTGTGTTTTTGGTTGTTGGTTGTTTGGGTTTTTTCCAAAGCAGAATTTTCTGGAAAAAAATAATTTAATTACTTGAAATTACTATCTAGTTTTAACACTGGTCTCTACATATATTAAGCTACACATTCATATGTGGGATTTTAGGATGTGATAATGTTTGACCTTTCATGTGGTCTTCTTCAGTGCTGAGGATTTACCAACATGGGGCTTCCAAACGGAGTCCAGGAACAGGAGTTAGATCAAAATCTGTTGTAGAAAATAAAAATCATCTGATAATAAACATCCCCTGCATTGAAATCCATGATGAAAACCTGCTTCCAATGGAGCTTATGTATAGTATAGATAAACTAAACTTCCAGAGATCCCAGTGAGAAAAGGATTTCACTCTAGAATGATCCTTTGTCAAAGCAACACATTTTCCAATAGCATTCTTAGCCACAGAAATTTATTGATGATTTTCAAACAAAAGGCCCTCCTGAGGCCTAACAGACCTTTTTTTTTCTTCTCTGTCTCTCTGTGTCACTCCCTCTCTCTGTCTTTCTGCCTCATTGTCTCCCCG
>KZ507489.1:21362-33518 GCA_002844005.1 Limosa lapponica baueri
TTTTTTTTTTTTCTTGCTTGGCTGAGTTCAATTATGAACCAAACTGAAAATAGCAACCAACAAAACTGTCAAACGAGAGCCATGATAATTTCTGTCCAAAACCTTCTTTTTCACTTTCCCACCATCTAAAGAGCATAAGGAACACCTGAGAGATCCTCTGATCTTTATATGAAAATAGTCTCAGATAGATTATAGAGAACAGAGAAAGGGGCCAAGTGAAAAGCTGTGCATCTGCCATTCATCACAAGCACATGTGTTCCAGGTGGCTTTAATATATGGTTATGCATACATCTAGAGAAATAATCTCGCCTCATAAACCTCCTAACTGAAAAGCTGCCTAAGATATACAATAATTTGATACTGGTATATGCATTTTTTACTGTCCAGAACCCATTGTAAATCATCTTGCAGTGTGCATTGAGAAATGAATGGTGTTCAAGGTGAGAACTCGGAGGCATTAATTTGATACTGTATCTAAAATATTGCACCCTCGTCACCATTAAACGATCTATAAAGGATTGAATAGTTCAGCCAAATAACCTTGGTTAACTATCACAAATGATCGTTCATTCTCTCATCTTAGGGCAGAAGAATAAAGTTGACTATCTAGCTAAAGGTCTTTAAGTTGCAGGCACTGCGCAGACCCTGTGCAAAAGGCCATTCAGTGGAGTACAGCAAACAACACCTACGCTTATGAAAAAGTGCCAAGGTCATTCATATCAATGTGTGGAATGACTTTTTTTGCTCTAAACTGAGAGACTGTGGGAAGACATGGAGACAGATAACCAGCCATCAGCTCCTCACGCTACACAAAAGGAAGTTTACAGTCTGTTAGTCCATTACCAGCCATGAAAACTACCAGCTTGGCTGGATGTGTGCTCCCATGGGGAGGGGACACAGTGCTGCTGACTCTCCATTTTGGTCCCTTCACTGACTCACATTCTCCCCAGTTAGCAAACAAAATGGACACTCTGCCCCCAAGCTGGCAACCCCAACATCTAGGCGGCTTTGGGATAGGGGAACATTATATCTCCACTCCCTTCATTTCGATGGAACAGAGTAAAAACTGCATATGCATTGGTAAATTGAGTCAGAATGGCATCTTGGTGCACACCGAGAATTTAAAACGACAACGTATAAGGCAATGATTAAATGGGCAAACATTTGGAGAAAAAAAAAAAAAGAAGAAGAAAGAAAAATTAAAGAAAAATCTGAGAAACAGATGAGTGACACACACGTCGTGGCAGGAGGGAGGGAAGGAGGGAGGGAGGGAGGGAGGAAGGAAGCAAGCAAGGAAGGAAGGAAGGAATATTTTGATCTGCTGTTAGAAAAAATCTGAATTAATGGGGGAAAATAAACACCAAATTGACAGTGTGCTGGTGCTGCATGGGGACAGGAGGTGTAGGCAGCTGCTAACAACTGAGGGCATTCTTCCATAGCCAGCACTGTACAATCATACTACCTTGCGAAGAATGTAATTTCCTTATCTCGGAAGGAAAAGGAAACAAACCTCTGGGACGTAACTGGTTTTTTTTTAGTTTATGAATGTTGAGGTGAAGAGAGTATTAGAAGAATGGAAACATCTCCGAGACTTGGATCAGGATCTGTAGGAATAGTAAATGAAATGTTTAAATGGACTTTTACAATTGTATCACATGGTAGATTGAGCAGAAACAGTTAAAGCAAGTAAAAGGACAAGATGATTTATACGCTGTAGTTCAAGAGGAGGCAGTGAAACTAATAGCAAGTTTTTGGCAAATGTTTTTGATGCTCAGTAAGGACAAAGATAGTGGTGATAGAGGACAAATAGCTCATGTTGCTGTGAGTTCCAGAAAATAACTACTGGACTGTGAGCCCAGCTCACTATGGTAAATAGTGATCAAGAATATGTTAAAGACCTTATACAGAATATCTATTATTAGTAAGCAATATTTGACATGGTCCCAAGGAAGGACATTCATTTCAGAAAAATGCAATGAGCTGCCTGAACAAAAAATGCCTAACCATCACCTAAACAGGCAATGCAACATATAGATCAAGTTCAAGCCAACACACAGAAGAATTAATCCTTTTTCTTGGAGGCAGATGCTGAACTGAGGCTGGAAGGGACTTCTGATGGTCATCCCACCCCTCATCAAAGCAGGACCAACTCTGAAGGTAGAAAAGATTCCTTAGGGTTGTGTCCAGTCAAGTTTTGAGTATTTCCATGGATGGAGATCTCATAGCCCCTAAGTATACCTGCTCCAGTGTTTGATTGACCTCCTTCTCTGTGAAATGCCAGTACTCAGGAGAAAAGGCAATTTGTCAAGGCCGGTTTCAAAGCCATTTGGGTGGGAGGAAATTGAGAAGAAATTAGGTCTGAAGGATACTGGCAGAAGAGCTTGCCTGATATAAAGGCATCATCTTTAGCTATTTACCAGTTTCCTGCCATTTCATAGGAGACATTTGCAATCTTTTAGAAATTATTTTGGGTATGGGTTAAAAGGATGTCTTTCTTTGGATCTTACTGAAATAACTTATTGTTCCCTGCTGCATTTACCTCTTGGTCTTCTTATCCTCCCAGTGAAAAATCACATCCCACACAAAACGCGATATTTTCTCACTGTCTTCCAGCACTGGCACACCTGGAAACTGGATTGCCACACAAGCAAAAATCCTCATGAAAAGACAGGGCCAGATTCAGTAACAGATTCCATGGGAAGCAGAACTATGTGAAAGTGCTTCCTTGGCTCCGTTTTACAATTGACATAAAGTTGTCCATTTTGGCATAACTGAACTCATGAGAAAGCCAGACCATGCATGGGAAAGAACATTTCATGGCAATAAAAAAAGACCTCCCTAGTCAGAAAGCAATTTTGGACTGGGGACTGGTTGATTCAAAACTGCAAACCTGAGCAAATCTGGTGGAATACAGTTTTAATTTGTATAAAGGGGAAAGCAGAAAGGAAACACACAAAACCCCGCTGCATCCTAGGTTGGTAATTTGTGTGAGTTAGGACGGTAACAGCTGCATACCCTACATGCCTCCATCACGCTCCATCCGCAGAGGGAGCAAACATGCTGCATCCCTGACTGAAGCTGCCAACAGCTGCCCAAACTGCCAGCCCCGCTGCTGTGTAGTTCCACCCCCAGGGACTCACAAAAAATGGCAAAAAGTCAAAATAGCACGCACTAGAGTGCTTTGTGAAGAAGACACGGCTTACGGGACAGGGTGCAGGACCACAAAACACGGGACCCAGCTTTTACTGCATGTCAAGTCACGCAGCTGATCCTGCCACAATTGGCAAAAAATTTGCACTTCTCTCTCCCTCCCCCTTCCTTGGTACCACACGGCTCCTTTGTCTGTCTAGTGTTAAGAAAAACAAGAACCCCCAGGTCATATAAGGCACTCAGTCCTTATTGTAACGGGAATGATAATATCCTGGGTATAAAATCTGCCAAACGAACAAAGGACAAAGCAGATACTTTTGTTTCAGTGAAAAATACCAATTATTCTCGTGTTTCTTAACCACACATTTCTCTGCCTCTTTTTCCTTTTTTTTTTTTGAAAAAGTGAACTGCCATGCTAGTGGTTATTGCTTAGCCAATAATGTCTGGTTCTGCCTGATAGCATCGAGCTATGTAAAACAATGTAGTATTGTCTACAGTCCCTGCTATTATAGTAAGCTAACAGTTACTGTAAACAAAAGGGCTCTTACTAAAGAAGATGAACCAAAGATATATTTTGAATTAAGCACAAGGCAAACACTTAACATACGAGAATAAATCTTCTCCAGCTGGCAAACATTGCAGGAATAGTTAGTTCTTTCAATAAGACTGCATTGGGTTTGCACTGCCAATAGTATACACAGAGTCATTGTTTCAGTCTCAGCAAGAGAGTTATTTATACACTTTGAATGAGTGCTGCTTTCTCTAGAGTGTCTCTTAAACTTCGCAAAAATCATCCATCAAAAATCATACCAAAAATATGAGGTTTTATCCTAATATTTGAGACTCATTTTCTCTGGTGGGGGACACTAAAGCTTATTTTTAATAGATCTTGAGGACAGAAGGGGAATATTAGGTCACACAGTCAGATCTCTTGTATCGCATAGGCCGTAAAATTTCTTCCAGCTACTTCTGTATGGAGCCCAATGGCTGACATTTGGCTTAAGTGTGTGCCTGGAAGGTTTACAGTCTTGAATCTACCACTTTTCTCTGTAGCTGGTTCCAGCAGAAATCAACCTCACTATTAAACATTTGCGTTGTACTTCTATTTGATTTTCTTTGGCTTTGATTTCCATGCTTAGGTTCCCATTGTGCTTTTCTCTGATCCCTTAAAAAGCCCTTTAATAACTGTTATTTCTTTACCATCCAAGAACCCTGAACCATCTGAATACCGTGTGTTTTTGGTTCACTGGTAGTTCTGAATAAAGGCAGGAGAGGGAAAGCAGAGAGGGAGTCTTGTCTGGAATCCAACTAAATTGTATTTGCATTGTTTTTTACAAAAAAAAAAAAGTTTCGGCTTAAATGGGAACATTTTAATGTTCAGTTTTGTTGTTTCAATTGGAAACAACTTTCAGCAACTTTCAATTTTTGCAAAACGTGTGCATCCAAAAAAAATCACCCTCAAAACCCTGACAGAAGTTCAGTGAAATTCGTTACTTTTTTGCATTATCCAGTCTACATTTTTTCACTAGAAAGGTTCCAGATTAAATAAACTTATCTTAATCAGCACTTATATATGATGAGCACTTAAGTTTTTAGTATTATGGTAAATTCCCCAAAGTGTATCTGCTACAAACTCTCTGCGATTATTCTTAACTGAATATATTTGATGTGAAGCATAAAATGATCATTACTAAGAGAAACATTTTTTGTCCTTACTGTTTCACCAGAACTAGGCATCTTTTCAGTGGATCAGGAGGGGTTTCATGAGGAAGTTATCCTGTATTTCTTGAATGAGGATTTTAAAAAGTTTGCTAGCATCTTCAGTCCAAAAAAGTTGACTGAGCAGTGGATCTTACAAGTGAAAAATACATGTGCATTTCAATGTGTAAGTGTGTCTGTCTTCTCTGTATAGCCCTCTCACACTGTATAGTATCTATACAACAATTTTTTCTGCAGAAAAATAGATAAAATAAAAATTGGCTGTTATTTAACTCTAAAAAATAACTCCCTGTGATTTGCAGGCAAGAACACCATTAAGTAAATGTTTACATTCCAGATCTCAATCTCCTTCTGATGTGGTATTCATACATGTTGCACAAACCGCTATGAATGTTCATCTTAGGCTTCCCATTCTTGCTTTCATTTAGGAGGATAAATCTAACTTGTATCATGGGAATATTAAAGGAAAAAATATCCACTAAAATGGTATCAATGGCATCTATGTTACTTTAATAAAAATATAAAGAGTAATTGCCATCTTTTCTGCAGTCGTTATGCAAATTATAGTATTTTCAGCTCCACTGATCTGCTAGTACACCTTGCTATTGGCGTTACATCCAGCATTAGCATCCCTTTATTTATGAGGGTGATGGTGATATACACCTAGGGAAGCTTTTATTTTAGCCAGCATCAGCATATTGCAATCAATACGGTCTTATTCCTTCTGTGATCCAAATAATTTTACTACTGAACTTAATTGGCAATGAACAAAAGTAGCATGATCATTATTCAGTAGGGATCCTCATACACTCTACAAGTATTTGCTTTAGGATCAGTGAAAAACTAGGAAAGTTGCCAACAGTTTTCTGGCTGGCAAGTATTTAGGGGCTTATGAAACTTCCCAGACTTCTCATTTTTCAATAAAAAAGGCAGTTTTGAAAAGTTTAAAGGGACCTGGAGGCTTTATGGAGCTTTTTGGTAACTTTTAGAGGGAGCGATTTCCTACTGGGGAAAGAAAAGTTTCACAGATAACTTTCCGGGTAACTTTCCTAGGCCAGGTAGAAACCTTCACTGCACCAACATCAGCTTTGCCATCCTCTGATGCACAAGCGGCCAATTTACCGAGTGCTTCATTAGAGATGGACCCACCACAGACTTCTCTGCCTGTCTTTCTCAGGGAAGACTGGCTTCCCCAGCTGATGGTGGCATTAAGCATGCCTAATGTTTCACCAGATTTGAGAATATTTTCAATGGTGAAGAAAAAGCTTAATAACGATGCTACATCGCATTCCTTGCAAATTATGGCCTTTTGTATATCATCTGGATTTCCATCTGTATGGAAACAAACTGCTGACCAACAGAAAATACTGCAGCAAGAAGTACAATAGGTAAATCTATGGAAACAAACAGACTAATTAAAAAAGTACGAAAAGGATTATTGCAAGCCTCTTGATAATGCAGTGTGATGCATCTACACAGTTTATGAGCTTCATCTGATTAATAATACAAAAAGATGCCAGTGAAACAGAATTCCCAAAACTCAGAGGTACAGATGTTTTGGTGTTGTTTAGTGGGTTATACGCCACATCAACTGCTTGCTTTTTTCAACAGGATGAAGCACCCAAATACTCTCTAACTCCTACCAGCTCTTGAATTATTAAATGTTTTTCTTAATTGTCTCATGAACTGGATGCAGGAATCTCCAAACCTAGAAAATTCCAAGACCTCAGCAGCCAAGGAGAGCTTGAAAAGATGAAACAGCAGAATGAGAAGATTTCAGCAACAGGAATGGAAATAAGAACAAATGTACTTCCCTCCCACCCCAAACAATCTTACTCAGAGACCTGCAGTAGTTTGTTCAGCTTTTCTGAATTCTGGAAGGCAGCAATACAATGCGACAGTAGGAAATGCCCCTCTGCCTGTATTGGATTTGTGTGGCAAGGTTTTGGTGGCAAGGGAGCTACAGGGATGGCTTCTGTGAGAAGCTGCTAGAAGGTTCCCCCACGTCCTATGGAGCCAATGCCAGACACCTCCAAGACAGACCCACCACTAGCCAAGGCTGAGCCCATCAGCCACGGTGGTAGCACCGCTGGGATAACATATTTAAGAAGGGGAAAAAGTTGCTGCACAACAGCAACTGCAGCCACAGAGAGGAGTGGGAATATGTGGAGACCAATAACTCTGCAGGCATCAAGGTCAGTGTAGAAGGAGGGGGAGGAGGTGCTGCAGGACCTGGAGCAGAGGTTCCCCTGCAGCCCAAGGTGAAGACCATGGTGAGGCAGGCTGTCCCCCTGCAGCCTGTGGACATTAACCATGGAGCAGATATCCACCTGCAGCCCATGGAGGACCCTACGCCAGACCAGGTGGATGTCTGAAGGAGGCTGTGACCTGTGGAGAGCCTGTGCTGGAACAGTCTGTTCCTGAAGGACTGCACCCATGGAAGGGACCCACACTGGAGCAGCTTTTGAAGAACAGCAGCTAGTGGGGAGGACTCAGATTGGAGAAGTTCATGGAGGGCTTTCTCCCATGTGAGGGACACCATGCTGGAGCAGGCAAAGAATGTAAGGAGTCCTCCCCCTGAGGAGGAAGGAGCAGCAGAGACAACGTGTGATGAACTGACCACAACTTCCATTCCCCATCACCCTGCACCACTGGTGGGGTGGAGGTGGAGAATTCAGGAATGAAATTGAACATGGAAGAAGGAAGGGGTGGGGAGAACATGTTTTAAGAATTACTGTTTTTTTCTCATTGTGCTACTCTGATTTGATGGGTAATAAATTAATTTTCCACAAGTCAAGTCTGTTTTGCCCATCGTGGTAATTGGAGAGTGATCTCTTGCTGTCCATATCTTGACACATGAGCCTTTCATTATGCTTTCTATCCCCTGTCCAGCTGAGGAGGGGGTTGACAGAGCAGCTTTGGTGGACATCTGTTGTCTAGCCAGGGTCAACCCACCACACTGTCATTGTATATGCACAAGGTAAGCAGGTGAGCAGGCGAGTTAACGTTTCTTCCACTTCTCACTTTGACTGAAACAGGAGTCTGGCATGGCAAATCCAAGTCCCTTTGAAACAGAGCCACTATGAACAAATAGAGGAAATCCACACTCAGACTAGTTCTGTCACTGCAAAGCCTTCAGGTTTTACATAAGATTTTATATTAAGTGTTTTCAGCTTATAAATAGACAAGAAGAGACACAAGGGAGATACGAGTTATTACTAAATAGTTCCTCATCTTCCTGATCTACTCCCCCAGCACCAGGCTGTCACTAGCACTCAAGCTTTGCTCCGCAGACAGATATGCTGTGCAGCACCATAATGCATGAAGGCTTTTGAATTAGTGCCTGAGTCAGGAGGTGACCCAAGAGCAAGACATTCAAGTCTAATCTCTCTTCCCTGAAAAGTGCTAGTCCTTCTGGGCAAATTGCTTTCATCGTCCAAAAGTAATTTCTCCAATTAAGAGCTAATTTCCCCTCTACTATACCTATTTTAAATGTGATCCATTATGGCCTGCTAAGTATGATGGCAAAACTGGCAAAGTCATTATCCACACAGCAGTGGAAGAAGAGTCATAGGGCATCGCAAGGAAGTACTCAGTGACACGCATATGCCATGCAATGCTGATTCCAGTGGAATGGGGGCGATAGTCCCTGGTGACTGGAAAAAGGGAAATATTGCACCCATTTTTAAAAAGGATAGCAAGATGGACCCTGGGAACTACTGACCTGTCAACCTCACCTCTGTTCCTGGGAAGATCATGGAACAGAGTCGTGGTTTGGGCCAGATTGACCACTGAGAAGAACAACAGATGCTCCCCCACCCCCATCCTCCCAGAAGCTTCATTAAGGCACATGGAGGACAGGGAGGTGATTCAAGACAGCCAGCTTCACCAAAGGCAAATCCTGCCTGACTAACCTAGTGGCCTTCAATGATAGAGTGAATACATCAGTGGACAAGGAAAGAGCTATGGACTTCTCTAAGGCCATTGACACAGTGCCGCACAATATCCTTCTCTCTAAATTGGAGAGATATGGATTTGATGGGTGGACTATTGAGTGGATGAGTAATTGGTTGGATGGTTACATCCAGAGGGTGGATCCCATACACAGTGGAATCGAGTGCACCCTCAGCAAGACTGCAGATGACACCAAGCTGAGTGGTGCAGTTGACACGCCTGAGGGACGGAATGCTATCCAGAGGGACCTGGACAGGGTCAAGAAGTGGACTCGTGTGAACCTCATGAGGTTCAACAAGGCCAAGTGCAAGGTCCTGTAGCTGGATCAGGGCAAGCCCTGGTACCAATACAGGCTGGGGGATGAAGGGATTGAGAACAGCCCTGTTGAGAAAGACTTGGGGTACTAGTGGATGAAAAGCTGGACGTGACCCAGCAACGTGCACTCATGGCCCAGAAGGCCAACTGTATCCTGGGTTGCATCAAGAGAAGCGTGGCCAGCAGGTCGAGGGAGGTGATTCTGCCCCTCTACTCTGCTCTGGTGAGATCCCATCTGGAGTACTGAGCCCAGCTCTGGAGCCTTCAGTACAGTAAAGACATGGACCTGTTGGAGCGGGTCCAGAGGAGGGCCACAAAAATGATCAGGGGGCTGGAGCACCTCTGCTTTGAGGACAGGCTGAGAGTTGGGGTTGTTCAACCTGGAGAATAGAAGGCTTTGGGGAGACCTTAGTGCAGCCTTTCAGAACTTAGAGGGAGTTTGTAAGAAAGATGGGGACAAACTTTGTAGCAGGGCCTGTTGTGATAGGACAGGGAGTAATGGCTTTAAAAGAGGGTAGATTTAGACTAGATATAGGGAAGATATTTTTTACAATGAGGGTGGTGAAACACTGGAACAGGTTGCCTAAAAAGGTGGTAGATGTCCCATCCCTGGAAACATTCAAGATCAGGTTGGAGGGGGCTCTGAGCAACCTGATCTAGTCAAAGATGTCCCTGCTCATTACAGGGGAGTTGGACTAGATGACTTTTAAAGATGTCTTCCAGCCCAAACCATTCTATGATTCTGTGATTCTATTAATTACCCCAGGAACAGGTCTCAAGTCTGTGTACCTTTCAGATTTGATAAAATACAACTGTTTGGTTTTTTTCCCTTTGTTAACTGGTAAGAAATTGTTTTATTGCAGATAAATGCATCCAGTGAAACTATTTAGATAGCAGCAATTGATAATTTACTGGAATAGATTCTTTGAAAAAGACAGAAAAAATCAATAGGAATATCTCCGGTGTATTGACTTGGAGACGAGTATACATATTACCAGAGACAAAAAGTAATTTAAGCAAAGGAGCGAGAATTGAAATGGATCGGTATCACTAGTTAAGCTGGATAGCACAATGCAAGAAACAAAATGGATTTTGAGCTCTTCAAGGGAAGTAGCTTTGCCTGTTCTAGTTTTGAAGTACAAAAAAAATGGGAATTAACTGGAAAAAAAAGTTTAAGTAAGCCTGTTTAAAACTGCTTCAGGTTCCTGATGCAGAATCACCAGAAGTGGCAAGAGGACACGGGGTGGTGGCTTTGGGGCAAAATTGTCTTATGTTGACTGTAACTGGTATCAGAGGGCTCCAAATATGCTGGGGCTGTCTACTCTGAAGTGTGTGTAGCCCCAACTGGATCCCCTGAGCAGATGACGGGCTGACAAGCCAGTGGAGAAGAAACTGGGAAGTGCAAACACCAGGTAGCCGGCCTCAACCTGAGTGAGGTCCATGCTGCAGATGCTGTGCTCCTGCTGTGAGAAACTTCGCTTCCCCCAGTGAAGGAATCCACAAACTTCCATTTCCAGAGAGAAAAACTCTGAAACCCTCTCTCCAGGGGTTTCCCTGTAGAAATATGACAACCTAATAAACAGAGCTCTGATGAAATATGGTCCACATCTGTAGTCATTTTATAGCTGACCAAATGTGCAGGCTGGAGTTTGTATTTGCTAGAGCTAAGATAATAACAGGCCTGAGAACTCCCAGCGGTTGTTTGCTTTGATTTACAGAATGTTTGTTACACCACATTATAATCAAAAATTGGGTATATCCGCTGGTAAAAATCTCATGAGTTATAAAAACAAGTTTTCTGCCAATGTTGCTTTATATTAAAAAAAGGAAAAAATTAACAGACTTTTTTTTATGAGTTAGTGAGGGTTTTTTTATTTTTTGGCTGAAATACCCTACGGCCTGTGCTAGGACTCAGTAAAGAAAAAATATTTTTTAGGTAATAACTACAGTATGCTTATCACCTTGTTATCTATGATTCAGATCACCAGACTCTACAAGTTTAGGTAGGTATTTTGTAGTCAGGTAACTGTTTTTGAATGAACACGTTCTGTGTTTCCCACCAGAAACCCATCACTAAGAGTCCCTGTTCCTGAAATGTTATTTTGAGGACAACATCTCGCATCTGCAGGCCTTGTACTACAGCAAACAGCTATGATCTGCTCACAGATGAATCATCTCGTTTAGATGTGGCTACATACCACTAACCAGAAACAACACTTTAACGGATATGATTGCAAGCGGGCTGTGCGCATTATCCTCTAGTGCTTAAATAATTTAATGCCCGATTAAAAAGTGCCAGTGATAGAGGCTTACAGGTGACGGTAAAAAATGGGAGAGAAACAAATGAAAGATATTGGATGGTAAATTGCAAAATAAGAGAAGATAATGCAACAACATGCTGAGTATCTGAGGTGTTTATATGCAGGGAGATGGGACACAAATAGGAAAGCGTAAGTCAGAGTTAAACCTAAGTATTAACTGAATTGTCCACCTGAGATTTGGTGAGACAACTGACAGCGAGAGAGGCATCAGCTTCTTTTTCAGAGTAGGCACAGGACATCTTAAATGACTTACCAAGAATGTATATGCTGCTTCTAGAAGTGAGATGAAAGTAAGAGGTACACTTGTTGAACGAGATAAAGAGGAAAAGAAGAGAGTCTGTTCCATGGCGTAGGCTGATCGGAGGAGGCAGGTAGGAAGCCCCGGCAGCCACGGCGGGTGGGAGAGGCAGTAAGTGCTTCAGAACTGGGCAATGTATTCACCCCAGTTTGTCTTAGAGAGGGTTTGGAAGTTGCTAGCAGCACAGGCAAATTTTGAATTTGCTTCTGACTAGTAAAGGGGAGCTGGCTGTAAACCTGATGGCAAAATGTAGGTAGAAGGGACCACAACACAGGACTTAATTAGTATGAGAAAGAAAGACACGAAAGCAGCAGAATCAGGAGTTGAGAGTCCAACAAAGTAGCCACAGCATCTGAAATGCCACTGGTTGGCCATTCTTGTTCTATGTGATTAAAAGGA
>KZ507489.1:64624-77919 GCA_002844005.1 Limosa lapponica baueri
TATTAGGGTTGGTGATCTCATCTAGAAAAACTCTGCTTATGAGATGATCACCCAAAGCCTCATTCCCTTTGTTGCATATGTGTGTCACCTCAGGGCGGACACAGGGACCAGGACATGCGCAGCGGTCTCCTCCTGGCATTTCTGCAGTGCTCACGTGCTTTCTATAAACAGCCACAAACTGTCTGGCATTGCTCAAAAATCTACCAGTCTACAAATGCTCATGACACCAAATTTCTAGCAGTGGAGATGCTTCCATTAATGTTGTCCTAAGTACAACCAGACTGACATATTTAAGATAACTTCCTTAATATCTCACTATTTGCTACTCATTAACTTCTTCGGTAGTCTAAGGATATCTTGGTTCTTTGATTCTTCAGTTAGAGACATTCACCCGTTCGTGGCGTCATGCAGCACAAGGGGCTCTGGGCTTGAGTCTGTAGGCACTGTAGACAGTTTTCCCAGCCATAATGCATGGCATTGAGACCAATGCCATTCTCCAGAGACTGGAGGGCAGAACTGACTTTTACAAAATTATTTTGAGTGTTTGTGTGATTAATTTATCATAGAATGGTTTGGGTTGGGAGGGACCTTAAAGATCATCAAGTTCCAACCCCCCTGCCACGGGCAGGGTCACCTCCCACTAGACTGAGGTTCGCCTCCTGATTTTGGAGGAACCAGAGTCCTGGGAATGGATGTATTGATGGCAGGTCTGAGACAAAATTTGGAAAGTTATTCTGGAATTACATGCAGATTTAAATGAAACAAGAAGGCAAATCAACAACCCATAAGCTTACTGTTTCAGATTATTTAATTTTTCATTCTTTCCACTGTGTGCATAGTGGGACTGTTCAAGCCTGAGATGACAATTATGAATAGCAATTAGTGGAATATGCTGCCTGTTAAATTTGTCACAGACTCTGTTATGAAATACATGAGGGAAAACTATAATGATTTAGTATCTACCGTCTGCCAGGGCTTCTGCAGTAATCCATTTCAGAAAGAAAAATTGAAATGACGTAAGTAGGAGAGAAAACCCACAACCTTGTTTGTTCTTCTTCCCGTCCAACAGGACACTGCAAAGGCAGGAGTTATCTCCTATATGTTTAGGCGTAATACAAAACTTCTGTTTCTATTACAAATTTCTATTAAAAAGATGTATTTTTTATATTTGTTTCATCCTACATCACTCATTGCCCGTTTCTCTCCAAAAGGAACCAAGATGATTAGTTCAGATGTAGAAATGTGCTTTGTAAGTATTTGTGTTCAGTTGCAGGTTTTCCACTTTCCAAAGAAATGGGAATGACTGGACCGAGTTTATTGAGAGGGGAGCATCTTCTACTGTTCATCTTTGTTACTGAACCATAGTAAGATTGCACCAGACTGTTCCACCAGCCCCTTCCTCTCACACTGAGAACTGGCATGGTTTTGTTGATTCTCTTTTTTTTTATGAGAATACCATTTGTAAATTAACTCTCAGTTTGCTTGTAAACGAGTTTATTTCTTTCTGTATTGGTACTTTCTATCAGATTGTATTCCCCTTAGGGAACAGAAATATCCTTCACATTTCTTTTCCAATCTACTGTGCTAAACAGGCTTTTTCCTTTACTTGTTCAAGGTCAGGTCTAGATCCAGACATCTGTTTTCAACATCATATTTTGTATGATGCTTCTCAGATTACTCTCTGTGGGAGCGAGAGTGGGTGGGATGTGAACAATTCAGTGTATTTAAAAAATAGGTTGCACCCTTCTAGCTTGTTGTTACAGCCAAGTTCCTAGAAATATCTCCATTTCCAGCTTAAAGACCAGAAACCACTTCCTTCGGAAATGTTTGAAAACATGGAATACTTTGGTTCTTAGCTCTCTATGGCAAGTGTTTTCGTGATAAAATATCACAGGCTTTCCATGAATGCATACAGGCTAATGAACTCCAAGCTTGCTCAAGTGCAGGAGCTGTATTATCATGATTGCTTGATGATTTTGCATCTGTAGGGTAAAAGCAATGTAATTTAGTGTTCACAGGAGATAAATAGCTATGGCTCTGTGTCTGATTGTGTTGTCAGCCAACATGACATGCATATTTTCGGGTGCAAAGATATAGCACGCAAGGCCAGGCATCACTTCTTTCTTGTTTGCTCCCACTCTACCAGTAGATCCAAGGACAATCAGCTAAACCTCATTAATACCGAGTTCTTTACAGTGCTCTGGTGTTTAGGGATAATACACTGGTGTTCAAATCCCCATCAGAAAGAATACAAATCCTCACATTAAAAGCCTGAAAATGATCTTCATCTGGATAAAAAAAATCATCCCAAATTTGACTTGATTTCTTTGTTAGATGAATCACACCAGTTTCTCTTGTCCTGCAAACTTCCGTGTGTAATTCTACATTTTGTAATTTTCTCCACTTCCTCCTATTCATCCTTGTACACAGAATTAGAAGGCCAACCTTGTGGCACAGTAGTAGTTCAACCACCATGTGCCTGTATTCTAAAAGAGGACTTTGGTGGTGTTTTTTGCTGGCTAGGGCAAATTCACATTATCACCTTTATGTAAGAAGTGTTTGCCTTTAAACCTAGCAAACTGCTTTCAAATCTTGCCCTTCTGAGAGGAGTATAAGAAAGAGGAAACAGGCAGCAAAATCATTGCTAGAGGGCACAACTGCTGTCAGGGTGGCAGTCCTGAGGTAGGATAGAAACCCCCCTTAGACATTTATTTATACATAGAATTAAGCTCAGAAGTGCTGGGTACAATCACTGAAAAACAATGCAATTTAACTGACTGTCCCTTTTCTATCGTTCTCTGACCCGGAGAGGTGAGCACCTCTCTGCTGGCTCCAGCCCTGGGGATGCTGAGAAGGGACCTGGGACCCCTCACAGAAGCACAGAACCAGATTTACCATGGCATAGAATCATAGAAACATAGAATTGTCTAGGTTGGAAGGCACCTTTCAGATCATCTAGTCCAACTGTCAACCTAACACTGACAAAAACCATCACTAAACCATATCTCTAAGCACTCTGCCTACCCGTCTATTAAATACCTCCAGTAGATGAGGACTCAACCACTTCCTTGGGCAGCCTGTTCCAATGCTTAATAACCCTTTCAGTGTAAAAATGTTTCCTAATATCCAATCTGAACCTCCCCTGGTGCAACTTGAGGCCATTTCCTCTTGTCCTATCGCCTGTGACTTGGGAGAAGGGACTGACCTCCACCTGGCTACACCCTCCTTTCAGGGAGTTGTAGAGAGCAATAAGGTCTCCCCTCAGCCTCCTTTTCTCCAGGCTGAACAACCCCAGCTCCCTCATCCGCTCCTAATAAGACTTATTCTCCAGACCCTTCACCAGCTTCGTTGCCCTTCTCTGGACCCGCTCCAGCACCTCAATGTCCTTCTTGTAGTGAGGGCCCAAAACTGGACACAGCACTGAAGGTGGGGCCTCACCAGTGCCGAGTACAGGATCAGGTGGGAATGGTCAGATCCAAAGGGAGTGAAAAGTAACAACCAGAAGTTTCAAAGGACCAGAAAGCTTTTAAGACCCTCCCGGCCTTCAGAGCAGCCACCTGCGGTGCTGCCTCCAGCCTCCCTCCCTGCTCCGCTGGGCTGGGTGCCCTGGCCCTGATGGGACCCCCAAACCATGGCCCTTCTGGAGGGTAGCACCACACACTGTCCTGCACTGATTTGGCCTTCATTTACCCCAATTCTCCTGCTGGGAGGGTCACATCACATTACAATATTTCTTTGAAGACCAGACAACATACTGCTCAGTATTGCATACTCTTCTGAAGTCTGTTGCACAAAAGAGGGAGAAGATAGAAATTGCAGTGTAGTTGAGCAGCACAAAATCTTACAGTGCCTTTACTGGGACTGAGAGAAATCCTGCAAGGGAGGCACTGACTTCCAGTTCCCTTTCCCATCCTGACCTTTCCAGTTTAACCAGAATAGTCATGAAATTATTATTATTATGAAGGCCAAATGGATTCTTGTAAGAGTTGATCTATATTTACATGAAATTCTATTGTGAAAGAAGGTTTTTTTCAGATTAGAAATAAACTGTCCTCACAGTGAAACAAAATCATTTATTATTTAACCCTGGGGTGAGAGAGGGGGATAAAGGAGAAAATTATTATTTCACTCCAAGGTAAGAACAATATTTACTGATCTTACACTTTACTGTCTCCTATGCTTACTCTTCCCCCATTTGCCTACCTTTGCTGGCAGACCTGTTTAGATGTCAGTTTTCACTGTTTTTCCCTGCCTGTCCTGTAATTTCATTAACAAGAACTTCATCAGGAACTCCCACTTGATACACTGTATATAGGAATATATTATATATACACTCTATACATTAATATATTTTGCATACACTACATACAACAATAGTTGAATGGCTTCCAAGTTCTCTAAAAATGCCACCTTCCAGATTGTTATTGGCTGCAGTATTTTTTGTATGAAATGATATGACTCTGTTTTGCAGCATTTTTGCATTCCTGGGAAGGGAGAAGGAAGGGAGGAGATAGGGGCACTTTACAGCTTTTTAGGCAGAGCCTCTAACTACCAGTGATGTAAGACACCATAACTTTTGAGACAGCCGTGGTAAGTACATGGGAAGATCCCCTCTGTGGTATTTGCAGGCGGCTGTGCAGATGCCTGACTGCTCCATTCTGCTCCGCTCCCAGGCAGATAACTTTCAGACCCTTGACTAATCAATACTAATCACGTATGCCTTCTGCTAGACACACGGATTACAGGGCTGGCACTTTCAGCAGGGCTGGCTGAAGTTACACACATAACTCATGGCTCTGGAAATCAGGCTTCTCGACACCCAAAGCATCCCCTGAGCAGAGTGAAACCCTGTGATTTGGGAACTCGTGGCAGTAGCCGGCGCATGGTGCTTCAGGCTCCCCACCAGCATCACAGAAATGACCTGGCTTCCCAGAAGCTTTCCACGCATTTACAGCTAAGGTGTCCTGTAATATCTGGTCCTTCAAATCTGTGTACTGCTCTAAAAATAACCTGGATGATGTCCCTTTTTAAAGAACTTGTACCTTAATAAAAAAAAATCATTTTTGAATATATTTGAGAGCAGAATTCTAAGACTATATTTATCTGAAGTCCTTTCAACCTTCAGCTTTTTATTCTTACTAATTTTATGAGACATTTATATTCCTGCACATTCTGCAGCGAGATAAGCATTTTTTATTACACGCTGTAGTTTACGGGATCATTGTTCAAACACACCAGTGTTTCCATAAATGTGAGAGTCCAGAATCTCTTGTTCAAAGGTTTAATAACTTCATTTACTATAATAGTCAAATTTTACAGTGCACATTATAGGCAACTTTGAAGCACTATATAAAATATTTATACCATGCCTAGATGTGGCAGCTACAATTGTGACTAGAGTTTTATTACCGTTAATTATAAATCAAACATGCAGAGGTGATTGTTTCTTTTTTTCTCTTGGCAAGAATATTTGCAATAAAACTGTCTTTGCTCAGAGTCAGTCTGACAGCCTCAAGCTTCAAATCACAAAGAAAATTCCCATATAAAATCCACAAGTTTTTATTCCACAGTAGTGTGCAAGGTCCCTTGGTCTCCTTCAGATCTACCACTTGACTTTGGCTTTGCATAAATCATAGAGTCCCATCTGAATGGAGTTCATGACAGGTAATGGCATCATAACTCTTCATCGGTACTCTTCTGGGTGGACAGGTTTTCCTGCTACAGGCTTTCTGCAATCAGCAATACTGTCCGTGTTCTTTCTGTAATACACCCACACAAGTAGCAAACATTTCGATTCTTGGGTGAAAGCTATAACTGTGTTCCACTTAAAACTAACGTACTTGCTTTACTCCATAAAGTTGGGACTGCAAAATCCTCACCTCAAATATGAATCTCGACTTTCATTCTGCCAACCCTGACAGCTCAAAACCAGCCATTCCATCTCTTTCCCTAAGTATCTGAAGGCCGTTTAGCCCTATTAACACAAAAAAGTCATTTTCTGTTGCTGTCCTACAAGTTAAGAGTTGTACACTCATGTAACTTTACAGTCTGTTCTCCGTTTATGATTGATTCAACCGAACAGAAATGCAAAGTGCTCTATAAATTATAGAGAAGGACATCTGTGATAATGCTAGTATACTTGTTGTAAGTCAACTGTACTCCTCTGCGCTGTCTTCAGTCCTATTTCTCCTTGCTCAGAGCGTACTCTGGCTCTACATCTTCACACTTGTACAGTTGCAGAAGAAATTGGTTAGGCAGATTTGATTTTTTTTAATAAACATGTACAAATGGACCCTCATATACTCACTGGTGATGAATAGCAAATACATAATTAATGTCACAGTGCTAAAAGTCTTCACAGCACATGTATGTAAGATTGGATGTCATAATTTTAATAGCACAGACTGTTTTATACAGCATTAAAATTTCAGCTGAATCCCTCATATCTTAGAAGCCAACTTAAAATTTTGTTCTTTGTAAGGTCAAATGTCCTATTATTATAGGACATAATTCTATTAGAAAAATAAACTCCTAAGAGGAAATTGCATAAAATCATAGAATGATTTAGGTTGAAAAGACCCTTAAGATCATCGAGACCAACAAAATGAGAGTTCCTCTTTAGTTTAATAAGAGTTACCCTTTAGTGATAGTAGTTCTGTTCCTAATCGCAATTTGTTAGTCACTCATTAAATTACTGGATGCATTTCACCTCTTTCTTTTTTTCGGTAACAAATTCTGCAAAAATATTGATTTTAAGAATTCAGTGAATGACTTTGGCACATAAACCATTCATCAGCACTTCATTATAGGCATTTGTTACTTCAAAATCAAGACACCAGTTGCTTTGATTGGAAATACGAGCTTCTGTACCTTAATAAGTTTCTGTACCTTGATTCGATAAGCCAAACTCTTAGTACCATGTGTCATAAACAGATATTAAATAAAATGCTCATTAGCACTTAAGTGAGGCTTTGATGGATTTTGTTCCCAAATACTATTTTAGTGTTATTGTAAGCAAGAGAAAGGCCAGCAAATATGTATCTAATACAAGGAAACACCTTTCTGTATCCAAATATATTAAAAAAGATTAAATTCCATTTTATTTATCCTTTCATAGATAGAGAAAAAAAACCCCAGCATAGCAGACGTCACCATGTTTTAAAAAAATTGCCAAGTGGTCATTGATACAATGAGGATGATTTGGGTAACACAAAGAGTAGTCACTTGTGAAACCACCTCATGATGTAACCATAATCTTCCCATCCCATTATAGCAGTTTTAGGCTGAAATTTTTTGAGTCTTAAATAACTGTGCAAATGGCAACACCAGGCTCATTACAAGTGTTTGACCAAAATCCTCTAATGCAAATCAATGATCGAGGCTGCATGGCTCTTCAGCTTGTTTTAGGAATCGGTTTTAGTCAGTCTTTACAATAGCATGCATTGACATAATTCATGGGATCGACTTTGTTCTTCTCAGTCTCTGAAATAACGAGTCAGCAGTGGATTATAGATTTATGAACAAATAGCTGTACGGTAGGTATGGCTGCATAAGAGTTAAGATATGCATTCTTTTAAGAAAAAAAACACCACAGTCTGTATAGACGGAAAGGAAAGAAAAAGTAACCATCAATTAAAATGCATATCCCATAGGGAGCTAGCTCTACAAACTCTCCTTTAAAAGCATTACGTGTGATAAGTTTTGATCATCAATGAAGACAATAAAATGCAGCATTAGCACTGCCTTTTGAGTCCCCAAGCGCAAGTTCAAAGTGAAAGCTTTATTTTTATGGAGAAATCTAGGTGTAGCTTCCTGATTTGCTAAACCAATATTTTACAGACAAAACTTTGACTCGGGAAAAAGAAAAGAGAATAATGCAAAACACATGCTTGAAAGGTTATTCTGAAGTGTTAAACCAAGTTAACTTGCAGGTGAGGCAATCCCAGCTACCTGTGCAAGGAATGGTCCTAGTGTAATCTGGCTGGTGAAATCAGAATGGAAAGTTTTGTACCTGGCACGTAAAGAGATCAAATTTGCTGGAGAACTAGTGAACATAGAATCATAGAATAGTTTGGGTTGGAAGGCACCTTTAAATGTCATCTAGTCCAAGCCCCCCCGCAATGAGCAGGGACATCTTCAGCTAGATTGGGTTGCTCAGAGCCCCATCCAGCCTGTCCTTGAATGTTTACAGGGATGAGGCATCTACCACCTCTCTGGGCAACCTGTGCCAGTGTTTCACCACTCTCACAGCAAAGAATTTTTTCCTTATATCTAGTCTGGTTGTACCCTTCCTCCCTCCAGGCAGTGCTGCAAGCTGTGCTGCCCTGGCAGATCATCAGGAGGGCTCCCCTGGCTGAGGAAAGCATCTCAATAACATGGATTTTAATCAGGGAAAGGGACACAGAAGTGTTTTAGAACAAAAAACAGTTAGAATCATCCAGGAGGTATTTCTTAGCTGTTGTGGTGTTGCTCAGCTTGGGCAGAGCTCACCTTCAGTAGGCGTAAAACTGGTGGCCCACTGAGGTCAGAGTTATGCCAGTTCAAACCATCTGAAAATCTGATTTGGTCTCTTAAAGCTGCCACCCCAACTTATATTAAAAGGAATTAATCAAGAATGTGTTCTGTGTCTGGGGACCAGGAAAGATGATAAAAACTGAATTCACTACAGTTAAAAAGGACTTTTTACAGTGTGGAATTGTCTTTGCATTTATTTCAGCTGGGAGCTGCTGCTAGGCTGTGAAGGGTCAGGATAACGACAACTGCATGGGATTTTACCCTCTGTTCATGTTTCCAGCTACTGCCTTTCCCTATCTGCTGCATCACTCAGGCTGAGAAAGGGTGAACCAGTTCTTACACAGCTGAGGGAAGTGTGTTAGCCACAGAATACAAGGCATTTTGCATGGTGGTTGCATGTTCTTCTGGGGATTAAATGCTTGAAGAGAAACTTGTACCCCAGGTGCTTCTGGGTGGGTAGGAAAATGACAACCGCAATTGTACTGAGTTCCAAGTGCATGTCATTCTGAGAAAACAGACGTGCATATCATGACAGCTGCTGCACTAGAAAGCAAGGAAATCTTACAGCCAGGGAGACAAATTGATCTTCTACTTTCCCTTGCAAAGAAGAAAGTCAGTTCTTAGGACAATTAATTCGTGGAGATTTTTTTTTTTAAATAACTATATTATAGAAGAGAACAAAAAAAGTCTCTTCAATGATTAAGTAATTAGCATTTAAAGTATTGAGGCAAACAATAGAAGAATGGATTTCTGAGTCAGTTTTGATCACAATTATTCTAGTGACAGCAGGGGAAGAGGAGGAGGATACTGAGCGCTCAGACAGGCTTTGCTGTGATCTGAGCGTGACTGCTCCTGGTCCGGCCTAACACGTAACAAAAGCCACAGATCCAACAAACCCCTCCAAATCAGTGATAAGTAGGACTTCCCTTTAAACAAAAGTTCATATGTTTAAGTTTCTTCTGTTAGGAAGGTGAGTTCCACAATCAAAAAACTGTGTGCTGTCCAGAAAAGAGCAAGTTCCCTAAAGGAGACTAGTGTTGGTGAGGAGAAGATTATCACCAGCATGAGTCTGAGCTGTGCCCTCACCTGCGACCTGCCTGGGTGTCAGGCTCTGCAGCGGAGCAGCCATCACCTAAAGTTACCCCTGGACAGGAGGACTAAGTGGAGTTCAACCCAAGAAGAATCTGACATCAGTGCGTTCTGCTAAGATTTGAAAAAAAGAACAACAGAGAACAACCACGAAAATAACACCAAACTAAACCAATCCAGATCTCTTGACCTTTTTAGTGTTGGGTTAAGGGTAAGGGAAAAAAAGCCAGAAGAACCTACTGGTACTTACCCTCTACCAATTTACTTGCCAGCAGGGTAGTTTTGCCAGTGATTCCTAAATTTATCACAAGCGCAATGTGCTGGACCAAATCCCCTTCATGGGGACACTTTTGCTTTCCCCAGTCCTGGCTGCCAACCAAGTTTTGGCAAAGCTATTTCTTCTAACTCCCTTTCAGAGAGCTAAAGCCCTAGCAACAGCCATTAAAGCAATGTGTGCTCAGCACTTGAGAAAGGGAGGACACATGCGAGCTCTTCAGTTCATATTTAGAAACCCCACTTCAGCCTCCAAAACACTCTTGTTATCGTACCCAAGCGAGCCTGACCTCCTGCCACACCGGTCAGCACATCGTGTCCTTTCCTCCAGCCCGGCGGTCCTTTGTTTTACCTAAAACAAGCATCCGCGGTGCCAACGCTCGGCGGCATCACGGGGACTGTGCAGCCAGAGCTGCTCCTCTCTGCAAATCCCCTCCCCGTGCACCCCTTTGAGCCTGCATCTCAGGCCCACCGAAAAAGGAGGCTCCGAAGCCAAACAAAGCCTGTGAGAACAGGCAGCAGGCAGAGGCTGACGTAATTTGTAGGGCTGTAAACACAGGAACCTATTTTTCTCACATTGCACAGAACAAATCATTGCAAGGCAGTGAAAACAAACACCTCCAAATAACATGTTTTGATTTTTTTTTTTTTGTATGAAAGCATCTCCATCTCAGCTATTTTGATAAATGAAACCTGCAGCAATAATTTTTTAATTTTTTTTTTTTCAAAGAAAGACCGTTACAGGTTAATGTGGTTTTGTCTCCAAACTCAGAAAAAGGACAGAGGAACCTCCTTCTACTTTTCACCAGAAGGGTTTTCAGTGCTATTGATAAATCAAAATTAGTTGCCCCATCGTTTTGCCATTTCCATTATTAGACCATTTTGCCATTGCCATTATTAGGTATTTAAGAAATGTGTAGACATGGCACTTCAGGGCATGCCTGAGACTGTTGGTTTGGTTTGTGTCTGTTTGTAGTTTGTTTGTGTGAGTTTCTTTTTCTTTTTTTTTTTTTTTTGTGGTTGGCCTCAATGATCTCAAAGGTCCCTTCCAACCATGAGGATTCTGTGATTCTGTGACCTCAGAGGAAAGGACCCTCTGGCTCTTTCTGTAGCACCTTGTTTCGCTACAGCATTGGTCAACCAGAAAGCAGCGATGAAGAGTGGCTAAAGGATTAACCAGAATACCTCTCCTCATCTGGGTTCATTGTTTGACCATGACATTCCCATAAAAGCGGTGTCCTGATCTAGTCCATGTCTTACCATTATGCTCTTCTGGGTTTTGCCTCTGCTGCCCCTGTCTGCTCCTCAGGCTTTGCAATGGAGAAGGAACCTTATTCGCATTTGGTCAAGTTACCCAAGTAAATGTCAAGTTAGTGCTTGTTCACCCAACTGAAATTAGTTTCCTTCATGCTTACCATCAGCTTCCCTTTTGTAGCACAATTTCCTCTTAACAGTGTAAGTTATTGACACCCGTGGAAATGGTTACACACTGTTTTCAGACCTCCTCCAGGTCTATTAGCTTTTTAATGAAGAATGCAGGATACTGAAAGAGTATCTCAACAGCAGAATGGAAAGTCCTGATCTAGTCTGTTTAAAGTTAATTGCAAAAATTCCAGAGGCTGAGGAGGAACTGGCTGGGCTATTTAAACCTCTACTGTCACTGTCTAAAGCCAAGAATTGCTGTCCATCATGTGTTACCAGAATATAAATTGCACAGCTGGAAAAGTAAATGAAATCTCAAAATATGTGAGTTGCCAAAAGACGCCATGAGAAAATTTAAGAAAATCTATTAAGTGCAGAATTCTCAAAATACAAAACTCTCCCTCCGTATAATAATGAAAAAAAGTATCAGTTCTTTCTTCCTTTCTATACCATGTGGTTTTAATAAACTCCAGGAAGCTGGTGGGGAGGAGGGAAATATCCACATGCACACACAGCTTCAAGCTTATCTTTCTGAAAAATAATGAATTACTTTAAATCCACCCCCTAAAGCATGACCAAGCTACCCAGTAACAGGGGTCTGAGTAGGGGGAGTGAATGGGTTTTCTAGTACTTGACTGCTTCTTAATCATATGCTGGGCACAAAATGCCTTCAGAAATCTATTTTACTTTGTATTGTGTTCCCTGTTCAGAATGAACAATTCATTCAGCACCAAATTATTACCTGAGCAAATAAGAGTCACAAAACCTACTGAATACATCAGTGCAGACACAAAAAGCAAAAAAACCAATCAACATATTTTGAATGTTAAGTCCCTTATATGAATCTGGAACACAAAGGCATTCATTGTGTTGTTTCAGAAGCACAAGTAAACTTTACCTTCTCAGGTTACTAATTCTGGAAAAAAAAAAAAAAAGAAAAAAAAAAGAAAAAGCAAATATATTACCGCATATTTATGCTCTGTTTGTATGATTACAGTGTTAGCTCTTAATCTGTGGATTTTCCAGTTATATTTCAAGAACAAAAATGAAGTTTCAAGCATCTGGCAGTTAACTATGGAAATCTTCCCAAAATTAAATACTAATGCTAAGGTATATACACCTCATCTGTGCAACTGTATGCAGCACACCAGATGATTTTGAAGCACTACTTTTCCCAATATGTTCCTTCAAACAGTATTTCTTAGATATTAATGGGTACCACTACTTTGCTTAAGAACTCGACTTTCTTCAAGAACATCATAGAAAGCATCACCTTTGTTGCAAAAGGCATAGCAGACTATTAACAGCATTTTCTTGTTCCTTGGTAGCTGAAGCAAACTAACTGCTGTTCTGCAATTATTTCACTTTTGCTCCCATTTAATTTTTTTTCTTCCAAGATTTCAATCAGATTTGGATTACTTGCATTTCAGATGCTAACAAAAGCTCATAGACCAAAAGAAATCGACAGTGAAGATAAGTCTCATGTCAGGCATGCAAACTAAAGAGACTACAGCCCATCCCAGGCTAAGTGCCAGCGTACAGGCTGTGTCACTATCCCATCTTCACTTATACAGAAAAATGGAAAGACATGAGCTCAACCTGGAATCATAAAACTTTACTCTGAGAACTGAATATGAGTATATTCTTTAATACTGGTTTTGATCAAACGTTATACACCATACAGAGCGACTCACCAATGCCTGAGCTGTAAGTAGAGTCCTGGGAGCTATAAAGCCACTTTATCCCATTACTTTTCCCAGCAGGAGCTCACCAGAAGCAAGAGAAGACAGGTCACCCCAGGGCTGCTGTTCTTCCTTTCATATGAAAAACACCTGAGGGCCCACAGTGACCATTCTGACAGAGCTTTAGTGATGAGTCATGTTCAGAGGGTCCAGAGGAGGGCCACAAAGATGATCAGGGGACTGGAGCACCTCTCCTATGAAGACAGGCTGAGAATCATAGAATCATTCAGGTTGGAAAAGACCCTTGGGATCATC
>KZ507490.1:37064-59419 GCA_002844005.1 Limosa lapponica baueri
AATTTTTTTTTAATCAACTCCTGTAAGACTACAAATAGGACTGAAAACCTGCAGAATAATGAGTGGAATACAAGTGAATTTCATGTGAAAATTTGACCAAGCAACTAATGTTAGGTTAGTTGTGCAAAGTATTTTGAAGTTGCCTTGAGAGTTCCTAGCGCTTATTTAATAAAACAGAAGCAATGTGGAAATACATGTCAAAGCTGTAAATCATAGAAAAGCAATGGAAAGAGATTAAATTACTCTGCCCACTTGAGCCAGTATCCATGTACACTACTAAAACCCTTGAGCATTCTTTCTGGGAAGACTGAAGGAGGAATCACAAGTTGTTGGCATGTATGCAGGTCCCAGTGGCACCTGGCGCGATTCATCTCCAGCTTTATGTGTCCTCTTCTGTGCAGGCATCCACCTCCGAGCTGGTCACCCGTGGCTCCTTGCACAGATGAACAGTTGCTTCTGGTGCACAGCTGCCCAAGGTGAAGGTGCACACCTGAAATGGGTCATAGGAATCGCATGGTGAAAATGGCTGGTTCTGTCACTTGACTGTGCAGGGCAGCCTCGGGTGACCCACTCAGTCATGTGTGAAGTCAAGCGCCGAGAGTCACATCCCCACTGCTTTTGCAGGTTAAGAGTCCTAGAATTCGGAGTAGCTCAAAAACATGCCTGGGAAAGTAAAGGCAGATGAAAGAGCAAGGTGCCTAGACGTTCAAAATTGCAGTGGATATTTGATGGAGCACTTCATGGCAGTGGCCTCCAGAGCAACTGGGGAGTGTTGCAAGGCACCTGGACACCCTGTGCTCTTCATGGAGAGTTGGACACTCACAGTTGGACACTATTAATAGACACCAGAGACTGATGTCTCGACTTACTGGTAGCAGAGCTTGGGCTGCAGCCCAGAGATGGGTTTGCCTGGCTGGCATGAGAAACTGGAGAACAGGATTCAAAAAAAGCGGGTGTGCTGAGCAGGGAGCTGGTTAGAGACTGCCAGCAAGACATGCTGCTGCTTGGCGAAAGATACAAGGAGGTCAGGAGCCAAATCCTGCCTCTTCTCTGCTGCCTTAATGTACTGGTTAAGAGTTGCATGTGAAAGGGGAGGCATCAGTTCATTTTCCTAATGGAGCTGGGTGGTTTTGGGCAGACACCTTTCTGGCGGGGCTGTCCTGGCACTCGACCTGCATGTTGGGTTGAGCAGGGTTGCAGCACAGCCGAAAGCATGAGAGAGCTCATGTTCTCATCCTCAGTCTCCCCTTGGGCCTCTCTGGGATGACTAAAGCTTGCTGTGGAGCACCATGGTACTTTCCATCCCCCTAGGGAAGCAAAGTTGGTCTCCAGATAACTAATCAATATACACAAAGAGAAGGAAAAGGGCTTAAGGGAGCACAACTCTGAGGGTACCTGGGCTAAGATCACAGTAAAACCCTGGTCTTCATCTTCCTGGCCAAGTGTTCTGGGACTCCTTAGGGCTCAGGGGATGCAGTGAGACCAGCATGGATAGGGGGGAGGATTGAACTGCAGTCCCTACCGGGTAGGGATATTTGAGCCTAATGAGCCAGAGGAGACCATTCTAAATTTCTGAAAAGGGGAGTGTTTCTGAAGTGGTCTGTGCTGTAAGTTTGTTGCTGGGAAAACCAGGCTAGAGCTGAAAAGCAGGTTTTTGCAGAGCTTTGCAATGCTAAAAGGAGATGTGCTTTGTGTGCTTCACCTGTGATTTCCCTGAGGAATAGTGCTCCTCCATACACCTATGTTTCCAAAAGGGCTCAGTGGTATTGGTGTTGGGTCCTTATTTCCAAGGTACGTTCCAGATATGCCACAATACCATAGGTATTCCAAGGTCTGAGGGCGAGAAGTGATGCCAGTAGTTGAACACATTGAACTGGGAAGTGGAAGAGCAGGGTCTGTAGTGCTCACTCCATTGAGGTGCTCCTCACTGATGATGAAGCCTCACATACTGTGAGGAGGTCAGGCATTTATTCCCTTGGGCATGTAGGAAATCCTTCTCTCCCTTCTCTGTCAAAACACCAAGTTTGAAACAGATATAAATTGCCATCTGTGCCATGGCCAGCAATTGTGCTATACACCAAAGATATTAATTTGTTACCTATTAGTTTTGGTATCTGTGAAGGAGAGTCACTGCAAGGTAAGTGTGGAATAATGTAGCAATTGGTACAGAGAGCAATATTTCCTTTTTATGTCACAAGTTTAACAAAATAGATGATAAGAATTATGCAACTGCCTTTCACCAAAGCATCTTAAGTAGTTTGTAACTATTCTGATATGCCAGATTCTTTAGGCAGAGCAAGCAAAAAAAATGTATTGTACCCCAGCTCTCTGGAAAAACTGTTAAATTACTAGCACATACATGATTCAGAGAAAGATATTTGGTTTCTCTTAGAGATATTGTAATAATGTGCAGACTGCAATAAACTTAGGGTTAATTTTCTAGCTTTTTTTTAATCATCTCTTACGATTGCATGAGAGTAGGAAGACAGCTTCATAGTTAAATGTGGAACTTCGGGAGATGTGAATTGGATGGCAGGGTCTGCTGCAGGCTGTCTCTGACCTCAGATAAGTCTTTTAATCTCTGTGCTACTCCTGTTTGCCTCTGGAAAACTGAGATAATATCCTCTTTTCATCAGTTCTCTCTTTGGTTTACTTAGATTGCAATCTATTCAGGTCAAAGATTTAGTCTTATTTTACATGGCATTTATATGGACCAATTTCACTGAGGGCCCTGAAGCTTGATCTATAGATAATTCTATTTTCTAATAGTATTATCTGGAAAATATCTACAATTAATCCATGAAGAGGTACTAAAATCACAATGAATAACAATTTCTCCCAAGCTGCTTAAAATTTCTGTCAAATTGCAGAATGGCAATATTATATCTATATCATGAGAAGACCAGCATACATCTGGCAGATGAAGGTCCCCAATGTTGGCACAGCCTGAATATTTTATGCTAAACTGCTGGTTTTACTCTAAGATGGCTGGTACTTGTTATGTCTTAACATTGTATCTTAAAAAGCTTGTAAAGGAGAAAAGTAAGTTCTGCAGAAGCTAGGCAGTAGCATTCCCCCTCTTTACCCATTCCAGCAGATCTATGGGGTAAGAAAAAATGATAAAGTAAGCACCAGCGAAATCAAGATATTAAATTTTCCTCTTCCGTTAGCTTGGGAGGCAAAACTGAGGAAGAATAAGAACAACTTCATGGCAAAAAAAATTCTGAAGTGAATGGAAGGTCAGTACATTGTTTTAATGCACTGGCTTCCTTTGTAAACAGAACAAAATTTTTCTATCTGGAGACATTGGAGAAACTGGGAAGTACAAAGTTAAGTAGTAGTTATTTAAATTATTCTCATCTTCGTTGCTTTCCACAACCCTGTTCAGAATTAGATAAATAACATCAATGAGCCAGATTTCTCTGCCTTTGGTGAAGCGGGTACCAAAACCCATCCTGCACATGGGAGCTGCCAGCTCCTCCTGGTAGGCTGTAATGTTGAAAGTCCTCAGGCCTGGCCTCCTGCCACAGCACCTTTCCCCAGTTTACCTAGCCCATCTGTAGCGTGGCTTTAGTCATCCCTCTGCTGTGCCACTGGGTATCTAAGTATCCAGTGTTTGAAAGTCCTCTGGATTCCCTTGGAGACAATGGAGAGAAAGAGATGTTTCTAGGTAGCCATCCGTGCCACCTATTTTAAACCTCTACCTAACTTCAGATTTCTCCTGACTGACTGTAAAGGATGGATCATGTCTGCAATAGCTTTTCTTCCTTTCTGTAGGGTAAGTGTGAAACTATTGGTCCCCCAGGAACTAAGAGCTCTAGGCTCTTCTGCCGTGACACACAGGGGCAGTGTGAAGCCTGTGTCCTGGGTTGAAGCCTGCCTTTAGTGACTCCCTCAGCAAAGCCACCTGTGTGTTATTCTGCCTCTGCTCTTCCTACAGCCACCTGTGTGACTGTAGGGGCACCCCCCCACCCTGCCCCTACTGCTGTGTCCTGGGACTCCCTGCCCGTTTGTGGGAAGGGGCTCTTAGCTGTTGGGGAACTGGGCCTGGACCCTCACTGCTGTGTAGGTCAGCCCTGGACAATGCGAAATCCCTGGTTTGGGTTTACAAGGCAAATAAGCCTGTATCTGTAGCAGGAAGATTTGGGTGGAAACATGCCCAGGGATGCAGGCTGAGAGCACGGTGCTAGCTGTTTCCCAGGAGCCCTTCTTCAAATAGTGAAAGAAAGGGGATTTAGAAATGAAAAAACCTGAAATAATGGCTTAAGGATAAATCTTCCCAGTCTCTGTCCTCACTTCCTCTGGGGTGTTGTCTTCTGTTTCCAAGACATTACACATTTTAAAATGTCTAATCTCAAAATCCTTACTTTTTCCCAAATGAAAATGAGTGTGGTGGTCTTGCAGCCTTCTGACCACTTGCAAAAGCTTCAGTTCCTCTTTGACATGCTTGCTGAGGAGGGGTCCCAGTAGTGAAATGCTGGTGGGGTGTTTTCTGGACACCTTCACTGCTTTTAACAACTGCTGCTGCCTCCTTGCTTGTGTAAGGACAAGTCCATGTGGACACAGTCGCAAGAGAGGAGTCTAAGGGAGCGAGAACTTCAAAGTTTCAAATTGTTCTCTTCACTGAAATGTATAATTCATACTTATGAGAATTGTGTACAAATTTCTGTTGCATTGTATAATTCGTGCATAGATCTTCTACAGTTCCTCAGTGGATGTCTTTATTCTTTTTTCTTATTAAAAAATAAAAAAAGGTTTTTCTGTGGGCTCATTTTTCTACAATTTGCCAATTGTTTGTAATTGGACTTGTCTTAGATATAACATTCTCTGTTCCTTGTTGGATGGGACGTGCCTGAACAGGGAGTGTGAACAAATATCAGTATGTGAAGATTTAATGGCAAAACACCTAAGTCCTTTGCATGTGGCGATGCTTGATGTGCCTAATGGCCATGGAGTGATAGTGGTGGTTCTACAGATGATGTCCTGCCGCTCCCTGCACTACTTCAGTCATATTAAATGCTATTGGTTACCCACAGTTCTCACCAGCTTGAAGAGGCTTTTTAGGTGTGCAGTGCTTTAGAAACTGAGACCTCTTAAGGAAAATAAGCAAGGACTCAATTGGCACTCTTCAACCTATGTGACAGCTAATCTTTTTCAACTTTGTCTACTGTTTTTTTCAGGAGACAGAAACCTTACATCTTTGCTTTAATAGCCTCTAATTAATGCACATTTTCCTCTATCACTGGCACACCTGACACCTCTTCTTCATGTAGTATCTAAACATGATCTCTGTTTTTCATGTCAGCAACTGAGTTTCTCATTCATGTCGTATATAAACCCGTGCAGGTTGGATCTCCAGTGTTTCCAGCAGCAGCTTACGGTATACTGTGCCCTTTCCTAATATCCTTAATCTCTGCTTCTGGTAAATAGAATAGTGACCTACTTTATTTTTCTGCCTTTGGAAAAAAAAAAGCCAAAGTGCATGTGGTGGAGCAGCAGCTGCTGTTTCCTGCCAGCGAGCAAAGAGCCGTAGTGCCCCCGGTTCAGAGCTTTGCTAAAGCCGATCCTGCTTTTACATCCCCCTCTCCCCAGTCCGTTCGTGTGGGCACTCGCTGC
Source organism: Limosa lapponica baueri (assembly GCA_002844005.1). Lineage (NCBI taxonomy): Eukaryota > Metazoa > Chordata > Aves > Charadriiformes > Scolopacidae > Limosa > Limosa lapponica. The sequence continues at coordinate 42,681 of KZ507490.1, forward strand.
AGCCCCGTCTCTGCTGGTGGTGCTTGGGTGTCCCCACCCAAACCTGGACAAAACAGAGGAGAAGAAAGGATTGCCTGCAGATGAGGCTGAGTTAATTACAGGGAAAGTGGACTCAGGGGGGCTGCAATCCCCTCCGTTAGAGCTCCCTGGCACAGTGATGACTCTTGCTTGCAAAGCTGGAAACTTGCCAACAGCTCTGGAATGATGCACCTGAGCTATTGCTTATTTGGAAAATGTTTTTAGGCTAGGGACCAATGCATTGCGTTCACTTTGCAATATGGGGAGAACGGAGGTGTCTTTCCCATGGTTCCACCCCCCTCCCTTTCTGCAGAGGATGATGGTGGTGTCAGTGTTGACTCATCAACCTGCTTGCTTCATGGGCATCTTCCAGTATCTCCAGTGCTTCACAAGACTGTCATACAGTGATGAGAGCTAGGCACCAAAATAGAAAATCAATAGTATGCAAGCAGTCTCCTCCCACGTGCGCTTTTAAAAATCTCCCCCACACCCTTTTGCATCAACACTAACCAGATTTCACCTATAAATCTGCTACACTTAATCTCCCTGAGTACCTCTCCAGCACTCGTCTCTCATCCCCAACTTAATCGCCCCTACTGACAGATGCACACACACAAACAACTTTTTTTCCTCCCTTCTCAATCCTCCATTGTTCAAAACCAACATATGACGACAGCTCTGGCAGGGCTGTATCCATCCTTCTTTGCACTCAAAGTACTGAATGGTGCAAATTGGGAGGATGGAGCTTTGCTTCTGCCTGGCTTTCACAGAGCTTCTTGCGAGAGGCAGCCAGGCAGCCCATGGTCTCAAATTTGGGGGCTTATGTGGCCATCTCCAGCCTCCCTGCAAAGCCATGGCATGTATCCGCACAATGGCACAGTGGCAGCTGGATGTTTTACCCTTGGCTGGCTTTAATGCTGTCTTCAAGTTATTGTTTCAAAGCTGCTTGATGCAACATCAAAGCGGCAGCCCAGACAAAGCACATTCAGGCTGGGAGCTGGGGTGGAAAGAGGGAAGGTTTGCAGCAGAGCGATCATGCAGGCTGGTTTTTCTTTTGCTTCAATGGGAGTGAAGGGCATGCAGGAGACCTGCTGGCAGAAGAAATTTTATAGGTGTGAGCCTGGTGAGAGGGAAAACCCAGCCCATCTCAGAATGTTGTTAGCTGCATTTTTTCCTTTTGTTTTTTTTTTTTTTTGACTGCCAAACTTTTTTAGTACATACTGATTGGAAGTGTTGGAAGGAATATTTGGAGTAGGGTATCAGCACGAAGAGTTAACAGAGTTTCTGAGATAAATGCATTGGCTTTTTCATGTAGTAAAAAGAGATGAGTAAGCTGAGAACCCTAACAAGAACTAATCTCCATTTCAGATCTTGTTTAAGAGATTAATTATGGAATATTGTAGACCTAATTAAACACATAATCAAAGGCAAATAGGCACAGCCTTACACCAACTAACAGAAATATAAAAACTGTTGTGCTGGAACAGATTGTATTTCTGTACTTGGAAAGCGAGAAATAGCTACAGCCTCTTACAGCTCTCACATAGATGAAACCAATAACCGCAAGCAAAAAATGGTCTCAATACATTAACCTACAAATTCTATAGTAAAGAAAAACTAATGGCCTTCTACAGCTACAATTGCAGTGAGTTTTGCGAGTACCAGGAGGTCTTACACTAATTATTTTTCCACTTGCATAGCATCATCAATTTAAGGAACCTAAATTACCATAAAAACATTAATTCATCTTATTACTAATCTGTTGAATAGCTGGAGAAACAGAAACCTGAGTACTGAAATGATGTGCCTGTGTTCTCCCACAAAATTGGTGAAAGAAAAAGTAATATAAATTGAGAGTCTTGACGTTCAGCTGTTCTGTCAGGATTTAAGGATTTAAGGATGTTACTTTGTAAACTTCCAAAAAAACACCCTGGGGGGAGTGAAACCACAAATTTAACTAATTGAGACAAATAATTCCAGGCTGCTCTTGTCAGCTGGCAGCTCCTGGGTTTGAGGTTTTGCTTTTCACTGAGCTCTTGTGAATTCCTTGTTGACTCTCCAAGTCTTTACCACTTAGAAAAACTGGCAATTCTGTATTTTTTATATTTTTAAATGAACTTGTCTGTCACAGACACATCAGTTTGGCTCTCTGAATTCTGCAGTTACTCAAATCACACATGGCCATTGAATCAATCATATCCTTAAGCGAGGGATATACACATATATGTGTATGCATGTGTGTTACACATTAGCTATTTAATTTCTGATTAATGTTTCTGATGCCCTTTTCAGCTCCTGAGAGAAACGGCGTGGCTGCCTTTGCAGTGTGGGTATGGTGGTGATGCCTTTGCCAACAGTGCGTGCACTGGAGAAGCTGCTGGCTTTGGTTACAGGTGTCCCTGCTCCCCTCCTTTGAGTCACCCCAGGTACTGGGGGAGCGTCTCAGGGTGCAACAATGCAGTGTGGCCGTTTTGGCCTTTTCCTTGGCTTTCCAGCCCATCTGTTTAAAGTCTGCGCCTTTCGTCAGGCCCAGCCATTAGTCAGACTTCTTTTGCATGCCGGGTTGTTCTTCCCTGCCCTTCACTTGTAACTCCTGGTTTTCTCTTGCTCTTCTTCCTTTTTTATAGTTGACCCATTTTGGGCACTGCATTTTATCCTCTGCTCCTGGAGGTGGTACTCAAAAAACCTTGTCCTTTCCTGTTTTTTCTTTATTGCTTCAAAGAAATAAAGAAATAAAGGTGTGTGCTAGTTTTGAGGACAAGAATACGAAGCGTCTGTGTTTGAAAAGAATGTTGAACACAATGTCTCTCATCTGCATGTGTGGGAAGAAAAGAAGTGAACAAGTCGCCTGTGTTACATTCAATCTTTCAAGAGTTTCAAGGATAACTCTAATTTTACAGGGCATATTTTTTCCTCAAGGAATTTTTGAAGGACACAGCTGAGAAATAAGGAAGTGATCAGAAACAGAAATGTGATGAAGGGGTCTTACCTGGGGCTTCTTGTGAAGCTCAGCCACTTCCCAGGCTGCCAGATTCCTCTCTTGATGTTGCCTTTTAACAGCAAGAGCAAGCTGTGAGATAAAGATCTGGAAGGGCCAGAAGATCAGTAACTGGTGAGTTGAGCTAGCTCACACCAGTAATGATGCCTGTTGCGGTTAGGCATGGCAATAAGGACAACAGCTGGAATTTGGCTTGTGGCAGACAAACCCAGGAGCCCTTTGGGTGTTAGAGAGAACTCAAATAGTCTTAGTTCTTGCAAAAGTAGGTATTTTTTTTCAAGGTTAACTTGATTATAAAACAACTGTCCCGGTCAGATTGGTTTGCCCTTGCCTGAAAAGGACAAAAGAGAAAGGTATGAGTGTTTTTTTCCTTCCTCTTATCTTCATGCAGCACTACCTGCAAGATCAGGGATATTTCATTTCCTTGCTTTTCAGCCATGCGTGGAAACCAGTGTGGAGTGAGGGTCTCAGTAACTTCTTATGGGACAAAGCACCCCCAGTGGTGTTCTTCTCCTGCTCCAGCCATGGCAGCAAGGTGCCTTCTCCATCTGGAAAGCAGCAGAGTATGGGCAGTATTTGTAGCCAGGAGGTGCCTGCATGAGGGTTCACTCCTTGTCCATCCCACCAGGTCCCACCTGTGTTAGTGCTGGTGGGACACCTCTGGAGCAGCCAGGATTGGGGCTGATTTTCTGTTGCAGCACTTACGTCTGTTTGTGCCTTCAAACACTGTTTTGGATTGCTGGCTGCTCTGCCAGGCTGTGTTGCCTGCATTCCAGCTATGTTTCTAGCTTTGCTTTGCAGTAGACTGCTTTTCAATACAGCTGAATCGCTGACATGATCACAAAGCCCCAGGCACTGGGGCTTGGGTAGGCTCTGCCTGCACCAATGATCTGGCCTCCTGGGGCATCGCTTGCCTGGGTATCAGCCTCTGGGTCAGCTTGGGCTACAGCAGCCCAGGGCATTTCCCAGCTGAGCTGAAGTCTATGTTATATGTCCTGCGATAGGTTTTAAACTTAAAGGGTAGATTTAGGCTAGATATAAGAAAGAAATTTTTTACAATGAGGGTGGTGAAACACTGGAACGAGTTGCCCAGAGAGGTGGTAGATGCACCATGCCTGGAAACATTCAAGGTCAGGTTGGACGGGGCTCTGAGCAACATGATCTAGTTGAAAATGTTCCTGCTCATTGCAGGATGGGTTGGACTAGGTGACCTCTAAAGGTCCCTTCCAACCCAAACTATTCAATGATTCTGTGTTAGAGAGAAGACAAGGTGTTACTTCTGCATGCTGTACTTTCTGTATGCCGTGGCCTTATCATTTTTCTGTCCTCAACCTTTGCTGCTTTAAAAAAAAATATTCTTCATTTCTTACCCTACTTGCTCTCTCATCTCTGTTGCCTGCAGAGCCACCAGAGCCCACGGAGGTCCCATGAGTGACATTGAGCTCTGTCTCCCCAGGATCTTCTTTGCTACCTCCAGCTTCTGTTCCAGGTTATCCCCAGTGGACTACAAAGCCAACACCACTCTGGTCCCACTTTCCATGACTCCAATGATCAGGTACCTTCCTAATCAAGCAGAACTTGTGCATTTTTTAATTTCAATAGCAAAATTTTGCAGAACCAGGCACAAATGTTCCTTTGTAGTGATGCCAGTAAGACTGGCATAAACCAGTGCCCTTAACGCATGTGTAGGCACTCCAAGGTGACTTGCGACCGCTCTGCTACTGAAATGGGGAAGGCGGCTACTGCAGTTACCTTTCATGCTAAAATCTATGGCTTTGTTCAGCTTTCAAGGACAACGTAGAAAAAAATTGAACAGAAAGCATGTTAAATATGAGAGTTGTTTCTCCCCAGAGCAGAACTCAGTCTTCTATCATTTGCTGCAAAAATACTAGTGGCTAAGATTCGCAAAAGTGAAAATGTTGATGGCAAGGTGGATCCCGCAGAGCCTTCAGGAGTGTGGGACTATATCCAGTCACATGGATCAAACCCAGCATACACCAGCTCCTGGTCCTTTGCGAGACATCAGGAGAGATCACTGTTTCTCTCCCAGGGTTCAATAAAGTTATTTGTATATTTATGGAAAAAGAACAAAAAAAAATCAGCCATTTCTATTTTGGTTCATGACACACTTTGTGTTCTAGAGGAGCAACAGAAAGAGTTTCAAAAGTCTGCATTTCCCTGGGGAAAAAAACCCAAGAAATGTGCTCAGAAAAAAGACTGTTTCACAAACACGTGAACCCCCATTTGTCTAGCTGAATGGCTGGGGACTGGGCCAGAGCAAAGAAGTTTTGCAAATATATTTTTTTTTAATCCTGCTAAAAAAATTGCTGTCCTAATAGGACAGTAATCCACATGTGCTGTATTCCTGGTTACTAATTAAATCATTTTGAGAATTAGAAATGCAGATAAAGCAAGCAGGGATTAAACTGGTCGGGCAGTTTTAGTCTCTTTAGGAAATTCCCAACTGAGTTTCTACAGAAAGCTGCTTAAATGAGCACAGAGACAGGAAAAACACCTTTTCAACAGTGACTGTTTACTATATGGACCCTGTATATCTCTAATAGTGATGTCTTTGCACACATTAAGGGAAAAAATTGTGTGATACTGTCATATCCCAGCTATGTCATGGAGCCTCTCCCGGCTCCATGTGGCACAACACCATATTTCCCTGACTCTGTGCAAGAGGTATCTCCTTGGTGTTCCTCAGGGATCTCCAGCTACAGGGAATGGGAGCAGTGGGAAACCAGGATTTTGGGAACTGTTTCCTGAATCAACGCAGGGCTGGCCACAGTGCATCTAGCCACCCTCTCCAGCACCCTCACACCGACACGGGTAGCCTCACTGCTCTGCTTGGTCTTTGGCTCAGGCTTTGCAGAGCCTGGCTGAGCTCCGAGTCAAGTCAGCTGGTATTTTTGTACAACAACTTTCACTTCTGGTGCTTTCATTTAGCTGTTTATTAAGATGCTTAAATGCCAATGTAAGCACTCAAGTTACAGTTTATACATTGTCTAGATCTGTACTTCTCACTTGAAAATATGTTGATGTAAATTACTGGCAAGTGCAGCTTTCTACATCTCTGATAGCACTGTCGTATACAACCAGGTTCTGCTTGATCCTGGTGTTACAGATGTGGTATAAAAATAACTACATTTTCAAGCCCTGCCTTTGGGATTTAGCCCAATAGTATGACTGTCCAGCTACAGCTTATACCAGGAAACCCCCAGTAAAGAGGAACACACTGAACCATTCATAGTGGCATGCTCTAGTCTTTTCTCTTTCAAACAAGGAGAGTGAAAACCAGTGTGAAATGAAGGCGGATGGAAGTGTTTGATTATCGCTTCCTGCCACTTTGAGAGTATCTGGTGTCATTCACTTTCTTGTTAATTCTCATTAAGTATAAAAGAAACACAACAAACTATGTACAAACACCTTATTCCAAGATAGCAATTTGCCATCTGATGCTAAGACACTTAAATTTTCAGAAACCTCTTAGGAATAGTATATGCTCTTAACTGGTAGCAGGTTAATGTATTTCCTTAGGGTAAATGACTTTTCACTTTTGATGATAGAAGAAACTTCTCTGGAAATCTTTCTCCCCAGCTAGATAATACTTTGCAATGTTTTATTATAATTGAACATCCATAATGTTTAGTGTACAAAAAAAAAAAAAAAGACTCTTACAAGAAATACCCTATCAATACTATAAATGATTAATAGAAAAGCATTATTCCCTTAAAATGCTTAACCATATTTGCAGTGCAAGTCAGATGCTGGAGTCACACCAAATTTACATTACTGCTCTGTGCTCCTGTGTTCTGCTCTATCTTATTTTATATGCCTTCCTATCACTGTCTAAGTGCTTTCCAATTGTTCAGTAAGGGTGCTAATTGATGTGATTTGTTCTTTTTCTGACCCCTTCCTTTTTGTTTGTGCAATGGGGTATTTTGATACGGTTGGTTTTCTTTAGGATACACAAAACTATTTATTTACATTGGAGAAAACAGAGAGAAAAAGTGTTCATTGCACTTAGGACAGACATTTGTAAGGCTAAATGTCCCCAGTCCTCATGGAGCTCCATTCCCAGAGCAACTGGACTCCCTGATTTCCAAGGACACTGAGTTGAGCCCTTTCCGAGAGCTGCATTTGGGTCAGCATATTTGGGTTTTCACATGCCTCTGACAATTAACCAGTTCAAACTCCCCTGCCTCCACGAGTTTGCATCCTACCTCTGCAGTTAAAATCTTCCTAGAGAACGGAAGGAACACAGATTTAAGCCGATTCACGACAGCTTTAATTAAAACTCAATTAAACTGGTTCACATTTAAACATCCAGGAGACACACTTAATTACCGTAGTGCAGCCTAATGCCCTCTTCCGTGCCCACAGGTGGTGGGCTCGTGTTTGGGGGCTGTGGGGTGCAGAGCTCTGCCGGGCTGCTGGAGCCCTCCGCTCCCTTCTCTCCTTTTCTGCTGCTCCCAAGCCCTCCTTGCCCTCTCCCCGCACCTTGCTGAGGCTCAGTGGCCCCGGGCGAGCAGCTGCAGAGCGTAGGGAAGGCAGGTGGGGAGCCCAGAGCCGCCCCAGCAGGGCCACTGCCGTGCTGCTGAGAGGAAGCCGCTTCTACCGTCACAGGGGCAGCGGAGGCTGGTGGTGCCCGGCACTGCCTGCAGCCATATGGCTGCTCCAGAGGCTCCCTGGCACAGCCCCCACCAAATCCTCTTAGTTCAGCTTCACCCTCTTTCTCGCCTCTTTGATGTCGGTCTTGCCTTGGTCCCTGCTCCCGTCTCAATTCCCACCACAAGCTCTGGCTGTCAGATGGTGGTTGTGGCCCCGGAGCTCTCACGGTCCGACCACAGCTGAAGGATGGGACACTGAGGTCATATCTGCTCTCTGCTCATCTGCCTGGTGATGGGACAACAGGCACAAAATGGCCCACATTCATGCCATTAAACCCTCTTGCCCCCCCAACCCAAGCGGCTGCACCAAAACTACCTTGCCCGCTGCTCTGATGTCTATCATGGCACCTAATCGAGATGAACTGGCCCAAGCAGAGCAAAAAAGGCATTTTGTAATGAGGAGCACTGCCTGGTAGCAAAGAACAGGAATGAAGAACTTAAATCTGCTGCTAACATTGATTCTTCTCTTTGACACATCGATAAGGTATCTATTTGTCTCCATGTGTTACAGGCAGACAATAAACACAAACCTACTTTCCTAAGGCCGTTACAAGGATTTTTTTGTTAAAAATTAGATCAAGACAATGAAAAGCAGTAAATAAAATGTTCTTATACAGAGTGAAAGTAGGTGCACAGCCTTATGTACCGGGAAGGGTGCGTTCACATTAACAAGAGGTTGTTGCAATTTATTCTGTTCCTCAAAATCTAGGTAAGAAAACAAAAATCCCTGCTGATGCCTTTTCAGTTTTGAAGCAGCACAATAAAAAAACATCTGCTAAAGCTAATGACTGCATTTGCATAGATTACATGTGACAATCCAGCACACAACAGGGTGTCCTGCCATGTAGACAACGAGCCACAAGGGTGATGCACTTCTTTGGCATTTATTGCCAGAAGTCAGCTACCCTTCTACAATAATAGCATCAGCTCATTTCTAGGAGGGCTTTGGCTAAGAGCGCCGGAGAAAATTACTGATTCTCTCTTGTTTTCCAAGCTGAAAGGTGTAGGGCTCCCTCCTGCCAAGGGTGGAGGAGAGGTGGAGGAGGGAAAATAGCTTTCATGACGGCACCCAAGCAAAACCCCTCAGCTCTGGAGCGGTGGGAGGAAGGAGTCCAATTCTGCTGGGCTCAGGCTGAGCGAGGCTGAGCCCCGACCCCCGGCAGCACGGGCCATGGGGCTGGCCGCAGGGGACACAGGGTGGCTGTACACAGCCCTGCTGTCCGCCGGGCCAAGAGAAGGCCGGCGCCTGCCATGGGGCATCATGGCTGGATGCCATGTTGAGTTGGAGGGGAAAAAATGGTCCCTTTGTGCTTTCAGCACAGTGGTTGAGTTTTATGGCATCGCTTTGTTATTCTTGCAGTGTTGGCTATGGACAAATACAAGACGACAATTTATATCCTAAGGCAAACTGGCTCTGATACGGCGCTACTCCTTTTCGTTTTGCTTAATTGGGCTAACAGAAAAAGACAACAGCTGCAATGGTGGGAATGAAAATGCCTTTGCTTGTCCTGGTTTTGACAGCAATCAGCCTGACAAGGGATTATCAATTGATCCGAGATAAGTGTTAGTGAAGGATGCAGTTTGTTGTCTGTTTATCCCCTTTACTATTTCATAGATACAATAGCACTTCAAAAAACTAACATAGAGGGTTATTTTTAGAGAGAGTAAACTCTTAGGCATGTTTAAGTAAGACCAGAGTGTGAAAAGGAGAAGAGTTTCTCTGAAAAAAATGCTTTGGGATGTATTTGTGTTTAGATACGCATGTATGTGTGCGCATGTGTGTCATGAAATAAGCAAATAAAAAGAGAGACTGGCCATAGGCACGTGTTTTTGAAAAAAATCAGGTCATTTTCTCCAGCTCGTGTCTTCCAAGACTGCAGATCTGACAGTCACGGGATGCTTCCTTCTGGCCTGGTAAACCACGAGTTCAGGCAAAGCTCTGCGACCACCTGTCAGCCTATTTCTGTGAAGTTCCACGGAAAAAACTCTGAAAAAAGGACTGGATGGTCTTGACTGCCCCATTTGATACATGTGACATCTTTTGGATTGGCACATGGTTTTCCCATGGGGTTTTGCTGGAAGCAGGGGATGATATACCCTGGCCAGGAGTCAAGAGAAATGGGCTTCCCCCAGCCACAGCCAGTGACACCAGGCAAACCTGTGCTGCTGGTTTCCAGTTTGCCCGCCTTTGGCCCCAATCCAGCACCATGGAGCTTGGGGGGAGTTTTGCAGTTGTCCTTGGTAGGTGCTGAATTCAGCTGTTGTGTGTGGAAACGTCACTGAGGAGAGCCCTCCAGGTGCCCAGGGGCTGGGGGATGCCTGCCCTGCATCCCGGGTACCCTACCAGCCAACTCAAAGGGTCTAATCCTACCTTTCTTCCACGTTCCTTGTGCAATTGGTGCTTCTCTGGAAACCTGATTTGTCCGAGCATGAAGAAGAGCAGGAGTGAGGCCCCAGTGATTGCTCCTCTTGGTACTAATCTATTCTTAAACTGAACTGTACTCTTTAGATATTTTAGTAAAGCTGTCATAAATCAACACCCACTGCTTCATTTTTCTTAGTGATGAAAAAAAAAGGAAAAAGAGAAAACTGCAAAGCTGTCCTTTAGCTGACATTCAGATGGAATTGATCAAGCGATCTGCTGTCAGAGCAACAGCTCTTGTCAAAAATAGCCCTTTGGAAAAAAACCTCTGGTGTTATTTGTATCATGTGTACCACACAATGGTCTTTGGTAAGAGCAGGGCAACAGAGACCTTCTCAACGAGCTACCAGTGTCCCTCTGATCGCCTCCAACTAATGAGTTCACTGATGTGTATCAAGGCATCATTTTTAGAAAGAATAAGCTGGGGTTGGATTTCTTTAGAAACTCTCACAGCTCTAAGGGACTGATACGACCAAATTCCAGGCTGCACCAAGCCTTTCCCATGGTGTAACTTTGACCAGAGTCCCAGTCCTGCAAACTCCTGGCCATCTGAGTAGCTCCCCTGGAGCAAGAAACAGGCATGGCCACCTGCACATTGACTGAGCAATGCACATACTTGCATTGGAGATGATGGAAAATGTTTTATTTCCGTGTAACAATGTTTTCCCCAAACAGAAAAAAACTGAAAGCTGAAAAATGTTGGCTGATATTTTTTGGGAAAGGGAGGAAATAACTTGAAAACCACGGATGCTGGAACATTTGGAGAGGGGCTGATTTGGGCAAACTTCCGTGTTTTTCTCTGAACATTTAACTTGGACTCAGAGCTTTTAAGGTAAGATTTACCTCATCCACCCTTAATCTGACATATAAAACAGGTCAAATAAACTGCACCCTAAGAACACCTGTCTTTTGGCGCATTAGAGAAAGGGGATTTAAGCGAACTAGCTGAGATGCAGCTGTTTACCCTGCAGCTGGTTAAAGCACGGGGAGACAAAACCTACCCTTTGGTTTGAAACAGATGGAAACCAGTGTTTCCAAATGAGAGCTTTGGGATTTTAGCTGTTATTACACTATGTGGACTCTTCTGTTTTGTATGAGGAGGAGAAATCATGAATGCAAAGAAAAAAGTTTACTAAATGCTTCAATTTAATTTCAATCTGTACTTTATATGAGCCCATTTATTGGATTTAGAAGGAGTCTCATTAACTGATGAGAAGCTGAGTTAGACCTTTACAGTTTCTTTTCACTTTCTGAAAGCTTGGTATCTCATTTCATCGTGTCACACTTTAATTCTAGCAGAGCTAAACCTAGACAACATTCGTAGGTATATAATAACTGACGGCACGTATGAAGTGAAATACATATCCTTCACATCCATGGATTCCCTGGTTAGGATTCTTACCTGTATCTTCTATGACAAAGCAAAAAGACTTTTCCATGAATGCAGTAATTTAAATTGCCAAACGCTCTTGAGTTTGCAAGGCATGGCCTAGTTTTGTATAGCATCTTATATTCAGCCCTTTTGGAAGCTGCTGAGACATACCCTGTTTCAAATACAAAACACATAGCATCTGTCTGCTTAAGAGCAGCTCATATAGGAGCAGTTGCAGTTTTGGGGCTCCTGAAAAAAAATATCCTGACAGTGAATTCTGTCATCTGTTTAGCAAACTTGCCAAAATAAAAAGCACAATTATTTGTCTCCTTTCCCACCATGTTCCAAGGCCCAGATTTAGTCCCAAAGCTTTTCAGTTATTCCCTCACAGCCAGTATGTTTCACACATGCTCAGGTCTCTTTTCCCTCTCTTGCTCTTGGCCTCTGAGTCCTCTCACCTGAGCCCAAAGACTTCCAGGTGCTACCAAGGCACTGGCACCCAACGGCTCCGACTGATTGTCTGCCCAGAGGCTGGTTGCTTTATACAAAGTGAAATGAGGGGAGAGAAGGAAAGTGAGACAGAGCACTCCTGAAATCAAACTAATAATGTATCTATCAGTAATTGCAATGAAATGACTCTTTTTTTAATCTGCAGCAGCTGAATCTAGCAATAGTCTTGCTGGTGAATGGGAGACATATTTCTTATTTTCAAAAAAAAGCACAAGTAATATAATCGCATCTATCTTGGTATCCTATTCAGGGAGGATGAATCTTTAATTAAGGACTGATTCTGACTTTTACATCTACTAACACTAATCAGCAGTATTTCTGCTGAAATCAACAGAAAGGTCCAACGTAGTACAAGGGTGAAGAAAACACTCAGGCATCCCCAATGTGATGAAAGTTTTTTGAATGCTTAGATCTCAGTAAAAATGTCCTCATCCTCCAAAAATCATTCTCAATTGTTTGAAAAACACATTCTGACCCAGTATTCCCATCATCCCCCTAATCTTCTTACGCTCTTGTTTGGGCTTTTAATTAAAGGTAGTGAGCAAGACCCATCCCTCCTGTGGATACTATCGTCTGTCAGGTTTGCTGGGACTGCACACCCAGGATTTTATTTTCATTTATTTTTGAAGTAGAAAAACTTAACTGGCACAATTAGAAATTTAAAAAAAAAAAAAATTATGTCTGGGATTTTGCAAGCATCCAAAGAAGAAAGTGAATGGCTGTATATTCATGTAAAAATCCCATATTTACGGGATTTTTTTTTTAAACATTTCTCTTTTCAGTTCAGTATACGGAAGAAAACAAACTGTCCACATTTCTAGTAATTACAGTGCGAGTAAATCTGGGATTGGGCTGGGTAATTCTTAAAGGTTCTGGCTACAATGTTACAGCAGGATTAATCTATAGGGTTTGGGTTTTTTAATGCAGAGGGCTAGGGCACTAACATATTATTAATTAGAAGTCAATCTGTCCCTAGGGGGACTACATGCACTGCCTGCATTTTAAACTCGTATTTAGCTTTAAGATAAATGATGGATATTTTCGCCCTTTCAGTTTCTCAGTTGCTTCCTTATTTCTCTGTAATCCTTTTGTTTTGCATGGAGAAGAACAGCTGGATAACACAGAGATCGTATGCAGACAATTGATTTTTTCAGTCTGTTGGCTGAACTGGAAAACACTCAATAACTTTCATTCAGGTTGAACTTGTGTTTTGCTTCATTTTGGGAGGGTCACCATTATTTTCCTATTTTTCTCTTTAAAACAAAACATAAGCCCTTTATACAGAAATGTTGTTTCAACAGCAAAAAACCCTACAAAAATCTTGAACGAAATACTGTAACTTCATCCTTTCTCATCTCAGATTGTTTAATTGATTTCAAAAACCCCATGATCGGTTTGTTCAACCTGAACATCCATTTCTTGCTGAACTTTTTTTTTTTCCTATAAAATTGCACCCGGAATGGATGCTGGGGCTGAGTGACAGTAATAAGAGAAAACCTCACAGTGGCCACAGGATTCTTTTCACGTGCAAAGGTGTTGTTGGCCTTTGCTGCAAGGATGATATCGGTGAGAAGTCCTCACTAGCAGGTCTCTGGTCTAATACACAGTCTTCCAGGCTCATGAAATGGGACTTCTTCCCATTTTGGCTAAACCAGACCAGTGTTTAAATATGTGAAAAGTTAGTGGCTTTTTTTTTTTCCCCTCTGCATTTATGCTGCAGAAGAGCGTGATAATTTACCTGTTCAAGAATCTACCTCAGCTCTCATTTGGTGTGATTTCTTGGAGACTTAGGGGACATTTTGGTTATTTAAATTGCACAGTTCTGCAGCGGGCACTTTCAAATTCTGTAAGCTTGTGAGGTTCAGACATAATTTTCTGAAAATAGAGTTCAGGTCTCTATTTTGAGAAACAGGTCTTGTTCCGCTCACTGTACACTTCCCAGTGCTGCAGCCCTTCAGCCAATAAAACAAAGTAATGACAGTTTATTACTTCCCGGGAGACGGGAGATATACTTTACAGGGACATGCACATCTCCCAGCCATGGTGATCTTTGCTATCTGTACATTGCACTGATACCAGATTTTCCCAGTGACAGTTTTTCATGTGTTAATCGGGCAGTGTCTGATGAGCATGAAGCCTGTGCGGAGATGACAGTCTGATAGACTGGAGGAAACTCACTTTATCCCTCATCTTCTACTTACCACTCCCTATTCTTCCTTCTATATATCGCATTTTTTAGATGCCTTTAAGAATCTTTTCCCTGAGATGTCCCCAAGTTTGAGCTGCCTTAGACTGAGGGCCAGGCAGGCTCTGGACATGCTGACCTGCACATTTACGCTCTTTATGCCTCTGCAGCTGAGGAGAGTTTGGTTTGCAGAAAAGGATGTGGAAAATGGTCTGACCTGGGAAAACAGGGAGGAGTAACAAAGCAAATGGCCCTGAGGAGCGCCGAGGAGCTGCTGCTGCATGGGCTGGAGAGGGAAGAAGGAAATATGCAGTATTAGAGGACATGGATCTGTTGGGAGGCAAATGCAAGCAAGTGGCAAATATTAGGAATCCAGATGCTTTCCCCCTGTACCTGTATGAGCAGACACTTCCCACTGGTATGTGTTACAGCAAGAAGGTTCATATGGAAAATAAGAGGGATTCTTTAATTCCCCGTTTCTTCTTCTGAAATTTTTTTTGCTGTTTTTAGCTATTCTCTTTTTTAAGTCCCAGTGGTTCCCTAAGCAGATCTTAAGGTATCAGCAGAGATCTGACATTACTTATGTCTCCCTTAATGAGCCCATTGATTTTGTAATCCCGCAAACAGCATCTCTTCCATTTCCTGAAACTGTAATGCATTGAAGAGTTTATCTGTGCAGTAGCAGATCTAACCACGTAAAAAAGAAACTGCTACGTTTGAAGTAACTTTTCAGGTAGTGGGCCAGTTTTCCCTATGAACATGTTATTGCTCTGGGCCTCCCTGCGCTCATCCTTAAATTCTAGACCCTGGCATGGTAACGATCTATGGCTTTTTAAAAGCCTGTTGACTTTCTCCCATCACCAGCTGGGGTCTAGAGGCAGGCACTGTGCTGGCCAAAGTCTTGCAACTCACTCCCTGCAATTTAGATTCACTGCTTATGATTAGAAAGGCCTGCTAGTTTTAAATTGATGTAGCATCTTTGAGCCCTATGAATTATATATACACTATATTGTATGTGGTGGTAGAAACACAGCTGTAGAGAATGCTAAGAAGAAAAAAACCGTAAAGAACTTCAGCAGAAAATGGGTAAACTCTGGCTTAAAACTGAGCATATCCTGGGTCCTACGTTGAGAGGGCTGCTCCTGACTCTCTGGTGTCACTGAAGACACTTAGAAATGAAGCATGAAGTGAAAAATTCCTGCAGAGATTTTCAGACACCTCTGTCCTCTCACTCTGTGACAGCATGTGAGGCAGCCTTGAAACACCACAAAAAACTCCAGGGCTTCTGTCAAAACGAGGGACAGGGTTTGCTAACTGTCGCTTCCATCACTAATTCATACTTGGTGAATCCTAGGATTTTTATTCAGTATTCGTTCCGTGCCATATACTGCAGTCTCCGGGGGAACCGAGAGTGTCTGCCTGGTGTAATCCCTGGGGAAAAGCAGGGTGAGGCTCTGCTGCCTGGTTTGTAATTATCACTGCTGCTGCTTCACCTGATGGCTCCAGCTGCGGGGCTGCCCCCGTGGCTCCAGCCATTCCACTGTAGGGAGTGAGGCCAGGACGGGACTGTGGCGCCTGAGGGACGCTGGCGAAGGCACCCTCGGCTGAAATGATGCAAAGAAGCAGCTTCCTGAGGATCACAGCACAGGTCAGTGGTGGAGCCAAGGCAGGGAGCTGGACCAGCAGTCTGTGACAGTAACCTTCAGCAAGCAGCCCAAAAAAGCTGCAGAGTACATGCAGGGAAGAAGGAGAGGATAGCCTTCACCTCAAAGTCCTTAATTTCTATTAAAAAAAGTGTATACTTATACATGCTACATGTTTTTTAAATGGCCTTTTCTGAATATCTTTGTAATATAGTGTTTCTTGGCTGTTTTTCTTCATTCATATTAATTCTAAAGATGAAAAAAATCCAACTTTGAAAGCATTTCTTCCACAGACCCTTTTCGATATCCCCTTCAGTTGGAATAAACTGAAGGTGGCTGTGTGTGGCTGTGCCGTGCAGCTCGGCATGGAATGTCTTCCACCCTGTCAGATGCCCCTCAGACTAAGCCAGGTCAGGGGGGATCACAGAATTGTCAGAGTTGGAAGGGACGTCTAGAGATCATCTAGTCCAACTCCCCTGCTAAAGCAGGATTGCCCAGAGCACATTACTCAGGACTGCATCCAGGCGGGTCTTGAAGATCTCCAGAGAAGTGGACTCCACAACCTGTGGATGCGGTAGAAACAGCTCTCCCACCACAGCTGCTCGGCTGCCCTTGTCTGCAGGCCATCAGGAGCTCCCAGCTGACCGTGGCGTCTCTCTGTGCTTTTAAATTACAGCTCCTTATGTGTTTTCACTTTGCAAGGTGTCGGTCAGTCTTTCTTCCCCCTTGCCAGGAAGACAGAGTTAGGACATTTTTCACTGTCAGAAGCAGACTTCCATTTCAGACCTACAGAGATGAAGGGAAGCCATAAAGAAATCCCTACCACAACTCACTGAATTTCACTGAATTTTTTAGAGTTGGAAGGGACCATATAGATCATCTAGTCCAACTCCCCTGCTGAAGCAGGATTGCTTAGAG
>KZ507490.1:62952-77187 GCA_002844005.1 Limosa lapponica baueri
AAGCCGTTTTGGGGAGGGGTGGCGGCGGGGGCGCTGCCGGCGGAGCTGCGGCGGCGGCTCAGGTCGGTTGCGAGTGGGCGAGGGCGGCCTGGCGGAGGAAAAGCGGCTTATCCCGCTCCCCCGCCCCGGCTCCCGCTCCGCCGCCACCACCTCCGGGTTGCCATGGAGACGGGCGGGCGGCGGCGGCGGGGCTGTCAGTGAGGGATCGCACCGGGCACCGGCGGCGGAGGGGAGGCCGCGGCGGCGGCAGCGGCAGCGGCAGACATGGACTCGCAGTGCGACTGTGCCGAGCCCCCGGCCGCCGAGCAGCCGTCGGGGAGGATTAACAAAACCGCCTTCAAACTGTTCAAGAGGAGGAAATCCGGGGGCACCATGCCGAGCATCTTCGGGGTGAGGAGCAAAGGCGGGGAGGGGAAGGGCGCCGGCAAAGCGGGGATGGTGCGGAGCCGGACGCACGACGGCTTGGCCGACGCCGTGCTGGAGAGCGGCAAGAAGGAGGAACCGGGCGGCGGCGGCGGCGGCGGCAGCAGCGACCCGCAGAGCAAGGAGCCGCAGGGCCGGGCGGCCGGCGGCCCCGGCCTCTCCCCCGGCAGCGCGGTGGCCAAGTCGCACAGCTTCTTCTCCCTGCTGAGGAAGAACGGCAGGCCGGAGAGCGGCAAGGCGGAGGGCGCGGAGCAGCGGGCCGGCGGCAGACAAAAGAAGGGGCTGAAAGGCATCTTCAGCAGCATGCGGTGGCATAAAAAGGACAAAAACGGCAAGGAGGAGAGGGGGGAAACCTCGGAGATCCAGTCCGGCCTTATTATGCCGGGGTCTTTGACTGCCAGCCTGGAGTGCATCAAGGAGGAGACGCCAAAACCTTTGTCTGAAACTCCGAGCGGCGCAGGGGACGTCGGGCTGGAAGGGCCGCGGGAGAAGGGCAGCGGCGAGGCCCACGCCTCGGCCCAGGAGCCCGAAGCGGGAGGTGGGGAGTCGCGGGACAGCAGTGTCCCCCCCGGGGAGGACCCTGCTGCGGCTGGAAGGCCACCCGAGGAGCCCAGCCGCGAGCGACCGGACCCAGGCGCTGGAGAGGTTGGGACTGCGAAGGATGCGGCCATAACAGGTGACATTCCAATAACGACTATTCCCCCTGTTGAACCTCACTGTGATAGCGGTCAAGAGACGGCAGCCGCCCCTGACCCTTCCTCTGTTGATCCACCCTCAGAGCAATCGATTGATCGTATTTGTTTGATGTTTGCTGACGTGACTTCACTGAAAAGCTTTGACTCTCTTACAGGCTGCGGAGATATTATTGCGGACCATGAGGAGGATGTGGGCAGCGGGAGTGGCGGCTGCGGGAAGAGCACCCCTGGGGCCAGCAAGCTGGGTGCCTCCAAGAAGCACCCCACCATGGTGGCCTACCAAGGAGGAGGGGAGGAGATGGCCAGTCCGGACCAGGTGGATGACACCTACCTGCAGGAGTTCTGGGATATGCTGTCGCAGACAGAGGAGACCCAGACAGAAGCAGGAGGAAGTGGAGGAGGGACAAAGAAGCCCGAGGGGTTGAAAGAGAACCGAGGTACCGAGGGGGCCCAGAACAGGGTGGCGGTGAAACGTGGTGGCCTCCACCAGATCCCCATTCACCTCAACCACAAAGAGGAGCAGAAGAGCAGGGAGAAGGATCAGCACGAAGGCGTCCCAAACAGTGACGAGGGCTACTGGGATTCTACCACCCCTGGTCCTGAGGAAGATGGTTCCACAAGCATTCAGAAGGAGACCATTCCCAGGGACAGCTACAGTGGGGACGCTCTCTATGACCTCTACACTGAGCCGGATGAGACCCCGCCAGCGGCGCCTACGGATGAAGAGGTCACTTGTGTGCCACGCTCCAAGCCCGTGTCTCCAATAACAACCACGTGCTCACTGAAAACACCCTCAAGCACGCTGAAGGACTCCAAGATACCCATCAGCATTAAACACCTTTCATCACATCCTGCCAGCCATGGAGCAGACTCCAGTAACAGCCATCACGTTGCACACCATCACCTGGCCAAAAGTGAGATGCACAGAACAAAAATCCCCGTCTCTAAAGTACTGGTACGCCGGGTCAGTAACAGGGGCTTAGCAGGGACAACGGTGAAAGCTGCCGCGTACCAGGACAGTGCCAAAAAGTAGTTGAGTAAGAGGTGGAGACAAAGACGGACAGACAGCAAGGTTGGTGTGTGAAAGTCTGAGTAGGAGATCGCAGATAATGAATTAGTTTTACATCACCTGAAGAAAGGCACCAAAAAGGCTTACTTTACTGTATTCCATGGGCCTGCACTTCTGAATCCCATCTTACTAGACTAGATGGCTGAATATAAAAAAAATCAACGTCTTTTTGAGCACTTTTTTTTACATTTGTATCATTTTTCTGCAGCACTAAACACTGGGGAGGTTCATTTTTACATGCCTTTTTGGAAGCAGGACTTGGATTATGAACCTAACTGAGCATCCTTCCTCATGCAGAGCAGTGCCATCAGTTCTTCAGAGGAACAGAGTTACAAAAGGAGCGACACGAGAGGTTCTCCAATACACTTATCTTTTAATCCTTTCTGGGGGAGGAGCGGAGGGTGGGCACCTGGCTCTGAAAATGGTGTTTGCTCTACAAGATGTTGGAAAAAAATGCCAAGCAAAAAACAACCAACCGAACAGGTATTTTACCTGCTGTAGGAACGAGAGCGCTGCTCAGAAGCAGACTTGATTGACTTGTGTGCAGTAGCTAACTAAGGAGTTAGGTGGACTTGTCTAGCAGGAAAACATATTTTTGTCTGTCTGTCTGTCTGGTTGGTTTTGATCTGGTCTAATGTAAATGGGTAACAGAGACACCTGACCTAGGTTCAGATGTTTACATCAATACTTGTCCGATAATGCATACAGTCAGGTTCAGGGAAACATTTTACTAAATGCCAATATATACACACTGTTCACATTTATACAATAACTTGCTCGCCATGTGTAAATATATACGTATTTTGGCAGATTTACTCAATGCTACAGATTTTTTATAAAAAGAAAAAAAAATCACCTGTCTGTATTATCTAGAATTTAAGCAAGAGTTAGTTTTTATAGGTAGATAATTTTACAGTTCTAAAATGATAGAACTTTGTGTAAGTACCTTAAATTAGAGCAAAACTCTGTTTTGTATGGGCTCATGCATCCCCAGATAAGTAAGTCTGAAGTGCTGATTTTATTCCAGTGGCACATTCCATGGGTCGGAGCTGAGGTTCTGACAGCATTGCCACTGCAAACCTCTATTTTCAGGGGTTTAGACAAAGTTGCTCTGAGCTTAAACCTTACAGAGAAGGAACCCAGGAAAGAAAGGTGTTTTTTAATTATTATTTTTTAAAATATATAAAATTAGTTTTTGACTATTTAAAGAAAGTTTGGGTTCTCGTTGCTTTTTATTTTCATTCTTAATAACGTCAGAATAATTTTACTTTAAGAGAGAAAAAGAAATACGATAAGCTAGTGGTACATAAAATGGTCTGATGAGGTTGTCTTTTATGAGAAATGTATTAATGGCCAGGACATTTTTGAACAGTGGCTACTGTACATGGGCATTGACAACATTTCAAAGAAATTTAATAGGGTTTTAATGTGCCTGAGGACATATTTTTATGATACACTGAAAAAGCTCCAAAAATCACTGAAGTCTAAAGGTAAATGTTATCTATTTACAAAATATTTTGATATAAGTATTTAATCATCAGACCACAGTTAATATAAAATATATGCTCCAGTGTATCTGAAAAATAATATACATTTTAAAAATATACATGTCTATATTATGCAGAGAATCCTAAATTCACATCATTGAAGCTAATGGGTCTGATCTTACATAGCAGTTGGTTTTATTGTCTCTTAAATTGAAAGAAGAAAAGGAAAATAAATATACAGAATATACATTTGAAGGATATTAAGGTTATAGACAAACCATAAAAAGCCAGGAAATGCCATAATAAGAATAGTATATATGTATATGTGTGGTTCACTGGGGAAATGACCTTATAGTCACAAGGGTAAAATTGGCATCTATTTCTGAAATTACTGCAGGATTTAATACCAAACTGCAATGCCCCAGTGAACAGGGAGAAAGCGCTAGCTTTCCCCATCAGTCCCTGTTTTCATGGTTTGAGGAAGAACCTTAATACACTTCAAAGAAGATTATTTTATATGTTTGCTTTCTAACGTGTATGTATGTGTGTGGTTCTCTACATGCCTACTCACACAGACGTGTTGTACATATGCATGTGTGGTCAGAACGTGCCTCCTCCTGGGGTCCGTGCCCCCCCGGGCGAAGGCGCACACCCCTGCACACTCGCGCTCGTGCGAACACAGCCACGCGTGCATGCTCCCACGCACAGGCTGAGGGGATGTGCTGTAGATCTGTCTCCGAACACGCCGGCGGTGATTTCCTTTGCCTGAGAAAGGGATTTGCATTTGGCCCGACTCTACTTGTGCATTTTAGAAAGTTCAATCTGAAATACCCTTGAAAGGATGAATGTACAGAGCATGGAATATTCTCCTGGTCCTCAGCCCTAAACCTAACATTCCTTTTTCTGTTCTTCCGTTTTTGTTTGACTGGAAGGGACACATCTTTCCTTGCATGCCAACTCTGCAGAAAAATCATAATTCCCCATTTTGTTGTAAGGACAAATTGTGCGGAGAGATTCTATAGGGCACTGGAAGTTGAGAGGGAGGGAGGACGTGGTGAGCTTGGGGGAGTACCCTGAAATCTGGAAGCGCTGAGAACAGGTAGTAGGAGTGGTGCATCTTTAAAACCCCTAGAAGGTAGGAGCTACCATCTCTACAGGACTTGTGTGTGGCTAATTATTCATCATATGCATTTTGTTTGCATTGTGGCATGTCTGTATTGAGAAATCAATCGAGTGACGCTAGACTAGCTCCCTCTCACCTAATGACTAACACGAATCATCATTAAAATGCTTTGGCTTCCCTTCATTTTTCTCTCTCTCCTTTGTTTTCCGCCCTGTTTTTCTTCCCTCCTCTGCATGCTGGCGGGGGGCTTCCTCCTCGGTGGGACCCCCCCGAGTGTGGAGCAGGGAGCCCCAAAGTTAGCAGCCGGGCACGGGGTGGGAGGGTGGCCGGGCTCCTGCCGAGGCCAGGTGCTCCCTGGCCGCTCTCTCCAGCTTTCTATCGCATACCCAGCGTTTGTACATTTTGCAAATCTCTTGGCGGTTCGTTTGGCTGCTTGCTATGTACATATTTTAAGGACAATCATATCCTTAAAAGGAAGATGGGAAAGTAGCTTGTGGTAGGGCGTCAGCATTTTGACTCCTTGCGACATACTCACGTTGATTCAGGGTAATGGTTGTGTGATGCTCAAATTAACGTTGTATTTATAAAACTCACTTTTGTCTTTAAGCCATCTATGTTTTTTATTTCAAAAGGTAATAGAGAATTTAATATTTGGTAGGGCTTTCAATTTTCCTAAAAATATATTTGTATAACTCCACACAATGCCTAAAACAATCATTGGAAGGAGGTTCAGAGGCTTTCTTTAGACCTAGATTTAATTCCCGAAAGATCCCTGCAAAATACTGTGAGATGCCTAAGAACAAACGGTTAATGGTTTGCTGGATTTAAAGGCTGAGACATAAAGAAGTAATAGTCCTGAGGCATTCTGTGATGGTTTGCATTCTTATTTATGTTACCCTGTTCAAGCATATATTTTCTTTGGCTTTGGTAGGTATCGAGGTAGAAGTGGTGTTCTGAGTCCCAAAGATAACATTCCCAATGCTGTCATCTTTTTGATTTTCTTAAGGAATACTTTTCTTTATTTGTTTTATTTGTTATTTTGTGGTCTGAACAATGCTTTGTAATTATCAGCTTGTATGTAATTCATAAAGGATTTTATAGATCAGGACTTGCCATTTAGTTATATATGTACTCTTTGCACTTTCAGGTCACTACTGGTAAATTTTGTATGTTCTTAGGATATTTCTATATATTGCGTAGTGTTTTATAGCTATCTACAGTGATTTCAGTGGTATACATTCCTGTCCTATATATCAGCACAAAATATTTCCTTTCCGTCGCATGAAATGATGTTTTTGTGGACTTCTTTTGTCATGATAGGAGTTACGTTTCCTGTACTGTATGTGTGGCCTGCAACAGATATAAAGGGTTTTATTTTCCCTGTAGTACGTATGCATTTTGCTCTTGCCAGTAATAGGACTCAAGCACACGTAGTAGATTTCAGAAGAAATCCCATGACTAGAATAAGAAAAATCTATGTTCAGTCTTATTCCATCAATCACCAGCATTTTCTTCATCCACTGTGAATATCCTCACAGCCATTCAGGGTAGTAGAGGACTGAATCTTAAAAATTACATGCATAGATGTACACTATGAAAATTAATTCACTGATTATTTTTTAATGAATCTTACTAAATTATTTATCTAAGCTAAGCGAATACTGCACCAAAGTCTTCAAAACGTCTGATACAGATGGCATTTTCAGTAAGATGCTGTAAGTGCAGATGAGCCAAATTAACAGGCTTTGCTTTGCAAAGCAAAACCTTGTT
Source organism: Limosa lapponica baueri (assembly GCA_002844005.1). Taxonomy (NCBI): domain Eukaryota; kingdom Metazoa; phylum Chordata; class Aves; order Charadriiformes; family Scolopacidae; genus Limosa; species Limosa lapponica. The sequence goes on from KZ507490.1 coordinate 69,520, forward strand.
TTTCCTTAAATTTGTAGTACTGACAAAGGGAGCCATTGATTCTGCTACGTGGCCATGCTCAGAGGTTTTTTTCCCCCCTGTTCTAATGGACTACTTTCAGAAAAGGCTTCTCAGCAAGATAATGGCATGAAAGAGACAGTTCACAGTAACAATAGCCACTTACAAGGCAGATGGTTATCTAACAGCCACAATGGGGGACTCTGAGCAAGGTGGCCTGAAAATGTATTTTCGTAGTTATTGATATGAAAGGCTGAGGCTTCTGTCTTGGAAAAACAAATTGACGCTGACTTACAGACGCTGCAGAAATGAGTCTTGGCAGAGTTTACACGTGACAGCTTCTGCAGGTTTTTACTTTTTTTTACTTTATTTTGGCTTTTCCTTTTTTGTTGTTGTTTTTGCTTTGTTTATGTTTTCATTGTGATGACATAACCCCACGTGTCCAGGCAGAATTGCACAACAACTGACTTTTCTGAGATTCAATGCTGAGAATACACTGTCAGTTGTCTTCAGTGGCCTGGGGCTGGTCCCCACTGAACATCCCTCCCTTGCACTGAGGAATGGGAGGGATGAGATGATGGGATTCCCTTGTCATGAGCCCATGGGCTGTTTACTGTGAGCGGGGCGTATCTGAATCTCTCTTGCTGTTTGTGTTCAGGGGACAGTTTGTTTTTGATCTGACTCACAGAAATTTTTTAGCTCATCATTAGCACACATGTTGTCTTCCCCATGAGCATCTCAGCTAGGAGCGGTCAGCATTGATTGGTGTTTCCTAGGTCCATTTCTTGTAGAGAGAAATGGAAGAAGTGCTATATGCAAGGGAATAAGAGCTATATCCACTCAGTCCACATCCTGGGGGCCTTTATTCCTGCAAAAGCAGGTTGTTAAAGCTCTTCCTGCCTTAGAGGGCTTCTCCATTCAAAACAGTGAGGGCTATTGCCTGGGACCACTTTTTTTTTCCCCTCTGTCTTTTGTTCCCTCTCAGCCATACTGCAGTAGTTTGGGAAACAGATTTTTGACCTATCCCTCCAGCACTAGAAAAGAGGAGCTGCTGCCAGTGTGTTCTTCAAGGGGGCTTTGCTCCTACTTGGTCTGGAAAAAATGAATTCACTTTCAGAACAAACTGCAAAGGTATTTAAAACTGAGATCTCTGCTGTGTGATCTCATACACGTGGGTGAGAATGTTGAGTGATATTTTGTATAGAGTGGAATATATCCCTCCACTTTCCTGTTGTAGACCATCTAGCAAATCTAGCAGGGAAGCATGTCACTCTTCTGGGAAAGCCCAGAAGCTGTTTGTTATGGAGACTGTGCCCAGATTTTCTTTATCTTTGGTAAGAACTGCTTTTCTTTTTCCTATCTGTATGTATTTCAATAAATAGAACCAAAGTTGCAGTGGAGAGAGGAAAAGGTTACGTACTTCACAGGGCGAGGAGTTTAAACTGCTAGGCTGAAAGGTTTCTTGTAGCAGTGGCTAAAAGAAGATTGCTTTTCCTACTGTAACATCACATGCAAGCAGTGCTCTGAAATAGAAGCTGATCCAGCTATGGCCACAAAGCTAAAAAATGCCAAGAAAACCTGACAATCTCTTTCCAAGGCTCATTTGTTCTGTGGCAAAGCTTCCACTGACTCCAGTAAGAACTGGAGAAGGTCCTTAATCTCTTAATCTTGAAGGAAATAGGAAGTGGTTCTTAAATAAGTCTTCCCTTTTTTTAAAGATGAACATTATTCAGGTGACTGTGTAGTCTTTTATATTATTGTAGTAGTATTTTCACTGATCTGAATGCAAAACATGTCTTTCCATTGTTTTTCCATCTTAACAAGCAGCCACTCCCGCACATAACTCCAGTGCTCAGCATGTTTAAATTACAGCTAACACAATCACTGCCTTCCTTAATTTAACTTGTGATGGCAAAACCAGGACCAGATCCTTTCCAAAGCGCTAAAACCCCTGCTTATTGTGTTATTGTTCTTGTTTATTGATATGGTAGCTAATGATGCCTCCCTTTAATTGCTTCACAGCCACATCTTAAATCTGTTTTTAGGGAGACCAGTGTGTAGGGACTGAATGGTAAGAACTTTAACGTATTTTTATTATTTTGGATGATGTTGCATCAAAACAGTTGCTATTTCAGTATCAGGTTGTTTCCATGGGCTTTTTATGCAGATGCATTGGAAGCTTTGAACATAATGTGCTCGTAAAAGAAAATTGGCTACATCTGCTTTGAATTAAGCCTGACCTTAAAATGCAAAAGCTTCACATCTGGTGATGTTTCTTGGTTAATGGCAGCAAAGCGGAAGGTCTGTCCCAACTCACCTGCACCCCATGGACTCGGGGTGCAAGGCACTGTCAGCAGGAGAATTTGCTGTCTGACCCTGCCCCATGGTCCCACCAGAGGGTTCTGGGGTGTCACTGTGTGGAGGTGTCTGCCAGCTTGGACAGCAGCAGGAAAAACCAGGGTGGTGGTGGTGGTGTGCCAGGATAGGAGGGTTGATAGGGTGGCTGGGAGATGGGATGAAAGCAAGGGCTGGACCTCTGGTCCCTGTGGAAAAAGAGTTAAACATATGCCTACAAAATCTGGCTCCTTTTTTCCTTCTTGCATTGGTGCTTGGATTGCTGTTACACTGAGTTAGGAACCAGAGTCTGGGTGTGTTGAAGCCAGTGCTCCTGCCAGTGTGACTGCTCTCAACACCTGAGCAGTGCCCAGTGCCTTCTGTTTCTGAAGGCAGTTTTAGCACAGAGACTTCCATAAAACCCCTGTAGCCCAGCACTGACCTGACCTGTGGCATCTCACTGCTCTTCCATCCTCGTTTTGCCAGGGGGATGCGAAGACCCAAGCCCTTGGCAGGGCGGTGAGCGCTGGCTGCACCTTTGCAGCCCAAGGGCGAGCGTTGGGGGGAGTGTGAGGCACACTGTGCAGCAGCACTGGATCCTAGGTAGAGCGTAAGAAGCTTTCTGCAGCACGTGGCTTGATAAAAGCAAGGTTATCCTGCTTTTCAAAAGAGGGAGCAAGACTGAAGCTGTTGCCTTTGTGTAAATTTGAAGTAAATCCTCTGCCATGGGACAGATTGCAACAGCTGGACAATGTCTCAGTCCACTGGTATTCCCGCTGAAATCAGTGGACCTAGTAGTGGTGTTGGTTGTTACTGAGTGGAGATCCCGTAATTTGGCCCCATCTGAATTTTCCTTGCTATGTTTGTCAGCAGAGTCTGTCTTGGAAAAGCTGTGGTGTTAAGGCTTGTGGCCCTGTTGAAATGGGGGATGAGGTATGAAGGTGGCTGGTGGAAAATGCAGATTCAGTAAGTCCAGTAAAAACATAGCCTGGCTTTAGTCTTTTATCACAGCCCAATTCTGCTTAAATATCATGGTGTGCCTGAGGAAAATGTAGCAGGGACTGCTCCACGCTGCATCTGACAAACCGATGCTCTCGGGGTTTCCTATGTGCTGAAAGGACAGATGTGTCCTGTTAGAAGTCACTTAACCTGTTCCTATAAGGCGTGTTATAGCTGACAGATCACTGTTAATTGCAATTTCCCCTCGTATCTTTTGTGCCAGGCACCTCCAGTAAGGCAGCATACGAACTATTCAAGATAACGAGCGAGTAAACCAGAACTCCTCGCTCTTCTTATCTAAAGGGTTTGCTAATAATCTGACGAGTCTGTGTGCAGCAACGTTTTATTAGTGAGAGCTCACAACACTCCGGGGGGTGTTTTTATAACAGACTGTTAGGAACACTCTGCTCCTTTCCACTTCTACAAACTTTGATGAGTATGTGTCTCCTCGAATCACTGTATTTACAACCTAACTGATAGCAATAGATGTCTTTCTTCCCTGGCAGTTCACAAGGATATACTAATCAGTGTTTATTATATTTTTAATTCTGTAAATATTTATTTTGGTACTCTGTGTATTTATTGGCACTGATTCTGGTGTTTGCTTATGTGTCATTGTAAATGTTGATGGTTTCAATAGTCTTGCTTCTAATGAATGTAAGGAACTCAGACTAACTGCACTTTTCTTCCATTCAAAAATCTTACAGTGAAAAATATTCCCACTGTCATATTATGTGTTATAATGAATACAGTTAATAAAATCAGTTGTCACTTTTCATTGATGAACGTGAAGGTTACTTTTTGATGTTTGAGCTAGAGATAGAGCCAATCTATTCAGTGCACTGGAAAATACTAGGCTTTTGAAAGCAAGACATTAGCGAATTGTGTCCCCAAATAACATAAAAGAGAATAATTGGGCATGCGTGCACTTTCCTTTTTTTATGCAGAAATGCCTTTAGCAGTTTTACTAATAACATCATAGAAAAACTAGACTAAATTTGTTACTGAGGGGAGGGTTTTCATAAATGAGAGAGTTTTGGATTTCTGGTCTTCTGTTTCATCAGTGTGTTCTTTTTTTTTTTGTTTTCCCCTTTAAACCACTTAGACAATGGAAACGGACTGAGTTTCTTTCTGGTTTTTGAGTAAGCCTTGCTTCCTGATTCTCCTGCTTGGGAAGCCAGCAGGGAAGCTGGTTCTCTTGGTACAAATTGACTTTGGAGTTGCAGTTTTGGTGTGACAGCCAGAAAATGCAGTCTGCTGTAAGCTGCATTTCCCACCTTTGAAACTGGGACTTGACTGCTATGACCACAAAGTGACATTTATTAGAATGTCTGTTTTGCAACTTTCTCAAAATTTCTTGCATCTAGAAGATGCGTAAAGCATTTGCATCAGTCTAGTTTTAATCCTTAAGCTTCTTTACTTCACTTAGCTATGTAGCACTGTCATGCTAAGGGTTCTTCCGTGTTACTACTTGTCCGTGGAAGATACTGGACAAGCCAGAATAAGAACTGGAATAAAGTCTGCTCAAAAGTTTTCAAGGAAGAACAAAACAAAAGGTATGGAAAGCTCATTGTGCAAGTAAGGACATGGTGACACAGTATAAATTGATCATATGTTCACAAAAGCGTAACTCCTCTTTCCAGTAGCTGGAATGAGGCCGAAGAAACGTTTTGCCAGTGATTTAATGCACAAGCAATTTTACATTCAGGCCTTCTCAGCCTATGTCTTCTATTGCACGTTCATGTCTGGAAGCAGATGAGTTGTGGTTTAAATTATTCCCTGCCACAGAAGATTGCCTGTGATTACCTTACCTGTGCCCAAGTATAGCTACTAGGATTTTTTGGGGCAAAAGGGTTGCAATGAAGTGCAGGGCAAAAGTACAGCAACCTCATAAATCTTGATAACTGTAGATCTGTGTGATGCAGCTGTTAACACCTTCCATAAAACCAGACTACAGTAGCCAGGCAGATCCACTGTGACAGAAAAAATTGAAAACTCTACTGAAACCAGGAGACTTGGCCCAAATATTCTTTTTGAAATCAAGATGAAAAGGCTTAGTTTCCAATATTGAACTAAAAACCCCTTCCCAATTAAGACCAAGATTGGTCATCCCTGACAGCACATCTCTATGATTTTCATGGCCATCTTGCTGGAAAAGTGTTTGCAATGGGTGTGGTGTCCTGGAAATCTCCCTGTGACCCATTCACTGAAGATGAATGCTCCATCCAGTTTGCAAATCTAGCAAGCAAGAAAGAGAATATTCTTGACTCCAAATAATTGGTAAGGAATATTGGCAAGACTAATGGACCAGTCCACTGACTGTGAGTGAGTACTCGTCTCATTTTAAATCCTTTCCCTTGAATCATGGTATTTTTCCCTTTCAAAGTGATCATACAAGGAGTTATTTACTAGGAGCTCACATTGAGCAGACGCCTTCTCCTACCTACCACGTTGCACATCTGCTTCCAATTAAAACCATTCCACAGTGCCCTGAGGGGGATGGGAAGGAGGCTCAAAGGCTCTGTAGAGGGTGATTTCAGCAGCCATGGATGCCCCTGTGGCAGCTGAGGACTAAGAACCTGCTTCATCTCTAATGACACGTCACTCCTTTTGCTCTGCAAAGACGCTTAGCACTTGGCTCAGATATTCAGTTAGACCCTGGGAACAGGAGGTCTCCTGTTCTGACTAATGAAGGAGACTTGTCCTCGACCAATATGTGTATTTTTTCCAGCTTAAATGAATATTTTTAAAAAGATATAGGTGGAGTTCCATAGCTACTAATCTTAATAGGACAAGACAAATGCAAGGAGTCTGTTGAAGTCTAACTGCCCACAGCTACTCCAAAGGCAAACAACCAACCCATGCTGATGCTGCCTCTTTATGCAAAGACGCTTCACAAAGTGGCTTTATGCAGCGCTCCCACGTGAATCCCAGGTGAGATGACCTAGAGCCAAGGGTTGCCACCAGAGGGGAGGGAGGGCTTGTGCCTCCTGACAAGCCCTGGTCTGGACCAGGGAGGTCGGAGTCCCTCTTCCAGGGAGTTGTGACCTGATTTACAAAAGGCTGCAGGTACCACATTTTAAAGTCTGATCCACAAAATCAGCTGCACCCAGCTGTGGTGGTGCTCAGAACTTGTGGTCTGAGGTTTATGATAAAATTTCAGTATCACTTAAGCACCTGCACAGGGCAGGCTCAAAAGCTTTGCTTGGCTGAGTCTGCTCTACCATGTGTCATGGTGGGAGTCCTCCAGCCCTGTCAGCCTTCTCTGTTGGTGTCACTTGAGATTCGTAGGTCCCTTGTGCAGAGGAGAGATTTGAATAAGATCTTCTGGGTGAAGGTCCCGAATGAGCAGAGGTTGACTGGATAGAGGAGCAGCAGCATCATGGAGGTGGTGCGAGAGGTTGAGGCAGCTAAACCTAGGGCAGCCAGAAGCCTTGTGGGCATCTCTTCTACTTCACAGGGAGATGGTTGCCTCCAGGGCAGCTACGTGGCTCAAGGTGCTTCAAGAACATATTCAGCTGTAGGCTACCGCAGTGTGGGAACAAATGGTGCTGAGCTCCTTGCATGGAGCTGGGAAGATGCAGGGTGACATGCAGAATGCAAAGTAAACAAAAATCCTATGGCTGAAGAGTATTTTAAGGACAGAAATTACGCTAAATCTGTATGTCATGTAAAGCAAATCTGTTCCATTCCTGCCTAGCTCCATTTTTTCACCTGTATAGATGAAAACTCAACTTATTTTTGCAACAAAATAGGTTTGAATCAACAAATACAAATGTGTCTTAGTAAATATGAGTAGTGAAAAACCTGCTCTTGATTATAGCTGTGAAGATACTGGACACAGTCTAAAGTGAACACAAAAAAACCATCCATCCTACGAAAATGATGTAGAGGATCAGAAAAATGATAGTAACAAACTGGATTGTTCTGAGTATTTCTTAAGGAAAAATAGAGACAGATAAGAATTCAACAAGTCTTGGTCTATCTTTACAGTAGGGATATATTACATCTACATCTGTCTTTCTCTGAGTTTCTACTCTTCACATTCTTGACTAACAGATTTTGTTTACTGACAGATAACAAGTCATACAAAAATGCAGCACTTACAGTGGAGAAATCAGTCCTACTACACTTTTGCTTATAGATGTCTTTTTTTCCCCCATGTTAACAAATTAGGCTTTTGATCCTTCCAATTAGACCATATCCAGTCATTATCATGCCACATTTAGGGTCTGACTACGCAGCTGCTGCGTCTGAACAGCTTTGTTCAAATCAGCTCATATGCAGCAACTGCAGAAATGGTGCTTGCATCCTTTGCAGAGCTGCCTATTGCTGCTT
>KZ507492.1:22671-35222 GCA_002844005.1 Limosa lapponica baueri
CCATGCAGTGCTCTTGGGACAACCTCAGGTACTGCAGGTCACCTGGTGAATATGTAAGGCTAGTGCATCTGTTTCCTTATACATGCCACCTGATGAAAATACATGTGGTAGAGCCGGATCCAGTGTCCCAGTCTTTCTATTAAAGTAGACCCTGGAGACATCTTTTACATTTGCGTCTCACTTTGATTGCTTGAAAGCTACTGTAAATGGTTTGCAAAGCTAAACTAGAGTCATGTACAGTGAGCTAATCTGCTTTAGACATTTTCTCATGAGGAACTTGGTGTGTAAGGCAGAGAAGACAGGAGGATTTTTCTGTTTAAAACAAGACCTAGTGGGAAGATTTGCCAAGTTCAGGCCGGGAGACGCATTTCTTGTTTCATTACTAAGAAAAGACTTATGAAACCACTAGGATGTTTGAAGGTTTCAGAGATAAGGAAATGAGTCTTTACAGTAGATGCTGTGAAAAATACATTTAGGCTATGGGGAGGGAGGAGGGAGTTGATAAAATCATGCCTTATGCAATACTCCTATTTGATTTACTTTAATGCAAAGAAAAGGTATTGAATGCCTATACTATGTATGAAAAGTTTTTTTTTTTCAGAGAGCAGCAAAAGCGGGACATATACTGAATGTGGTAAAAAGCATGGAGGAAAGACAGGGAAAGATATTTTATTACTATGGAGTTATTTATTTTTATTGTTTCTGTCCTTTTTACTGAAGTTTGTGAGGGCTGTCCAAGTGTATACTTGCTTGTGTCTGAAGAGCAGGATAAATATTTTCAGCAGGTATATGCCCCATCCTGGAAACTGTTTAATAGCAGTAATATTATATTATTAAATGTCTTCTGATGTAGAGGAACCCGAGCTCATGCACTTATTGTTGACAACTGATGATGAAAGAAATAATGTTTATTTTTTTGGTAGAAGAATAATCTTCTTTATTTTAAGTTTCCCATTCAGAGAATAGCTGCCTGTATGGTGTTTGTAGGGATATGGCCATCCAGGTGATTGGGTGGGTGACCAAAGAGGTGTTTGCCTTTCCCTAATGGGTACCCTGTGCCAGGGGGTGAGCAGCCCTGCTCTGGGTTGAACAGCATCTCTCACCATCCCTTCCTAACTTTGCAAGTTTATCTGCCCTTGGACTCAAAGCCCTGCCGTAGCACATCTTTTTTGCTGCTGCCTTCAGTAAGCGTGATGGGTCAGACCTGAAAAAAAAGCCTGACAACAGCATTTTAATCACTATTCTTTTCATGTAGTCTGCAGAAATGTCTTTTTGCCATTCATTGCTATTGTACCCAAGGTGCAAGCTGGCTATTACTTTAATTTATGGAAAAATGTTGAGCATAAAGGAATGCTTCCTGGCCTCTCCTGCCTCCTAGTTCCTTATCTTGTGAGGCAGAGGGTTGTGAGCTGGGACAGCGTAGCGCAGGTTGGCCTTTTCTAGTTCTCAGAGAAATAATCCTGCAGTCCCTTGTGGGTCTCACTTCCACCTCTGTGCCTGGTGCCAACCTTATCGCAGCTGGCAGGACCAGTCCAACCACGCAGTCCCAGGGAGCCTATATCTTGGCAGAACAGCTATTCATTTACATACGGATGTGTTGAATTGTTTGCCTCCATTAGGTGTTGGGATCCAAGAAGTAGGGTGGTACCTGCCTCCAGGGATGGTGCTGCTGCTGGTCTTCTGTCAATTGAATTCGTGGCCAAAGGGTAAAGTCTCCCATTAGGAGACAGTATTTTGGGTTGCTTTCCTGGTGTCTGCTTGTGAGTGGCATTAAAATACTTTTTACTTGAGCGGTTTGTGGCTTTGTATCATCATAAAAAAAGTTGGGCTTGAGGGCCAGGTTCTGCTTGACTTCTTGACTGTGGCTTTTATTTTAGTTCATGAAAGTTCCTAATTACTTGAATATAGCTACTAACTGGGAAGGTGGTACTATTCGCTGTTTTGCAGGTGCTACTACTATATTTTTGGGTCTAAAGTCATAGCTAATGTGCCATTGGGAATAAAGTCTTCAGGCATGTTTTAAGAAACAATCCCATTCTGGATACTATTTCCAAGGAGTCTATTTGTAATTTCAAGTGACCCATGTAAGATGCCTGTCTTTATTACTGCATTCGAAAAAATTTGTCCTCACTGAATATATGTTGTTAAGTAACTAATGACCTGCCTATCTGAAGCATTTGGCTTACCACCACTAAATCTCTGATAAGGAGAAAATGAGTACAGGTTGAAATGTTAGGGGTTCAGACAGCCTGGTCCTACCCTTTTTGCAAATTATCTTCCCAAGTGAATGCTTTAGGTTGCTGAACATTTTTTTCCTCAACGTTTTATTTTCTTTCTGCTCGCCTAAGTTAGAAATTGATTTCATAATTCTTTCCATTCAGTAGGCTGCTTTGAATAAGAATATAGTAAATGAATAATTAATTAAAATATAAGGTTATCCTGCTGGAAAAGGTGATTTAAGAAAAGTAGATGATTGTATGTAAGGCAAATTAATTTATTTAAACAAAGCCACTGTGCTAGTCAGTTTATATATATCAGTTAAGTGAAATTAGCTTTTGCATCTTAGGCCTCATGTCATGACTTTTAACACAATCAAAACAGTAATAGTGGCCCTATTGCCAAATCATCTGTATTTTCCAATGAAAGACCATCACAAAATGATCGGAAATATAACTAGAGCTGTAAACATGATACCGCAATGTACATATACTTATTTTTAAAATTTTGTATAGGATAATAAAAGAATTTAGGCAATTTTCAAGCAGTTTATCTGTAAAAGTGCACTATCCTAACGTTTTTATGCTTTCTGGGTCAGATGATCATTTAATCATTTTTTTATTAATAGCTTTGAAAACTTACTCTGAAAAGTTGCTCCACTGCTTCTCATTTAGTAGGAAGGAGTGTAAAAATCAACAGAGCTGATGATAGTGTCTTAGAGCTGGTTAGAGCTGTGCATTTCAGCATGCTCTATTTCTTCCAACACAAGATCCATTTTTTAATACAGAAAAATGAATACATTTTTCACAACTCTAACTTGTCAACTAGCATATTATTAGCTTAGGACAGGATTTTCAAAAACGTCCATGATGGATTTGGTCACACATCTCATCTAATTCAGTACTATTGAGGAGGTATAACCCTTCTAGGCACTTTTGAGAATACAGAGAAGATTTTTTTAATGAAACATTTGCCTTATGTAAAAGCCTAACGGAACACAAGCACTAACTGTCTGTTACGGATCTGACAGGAATGCTGCTCTTCTAGGATTTCTGCGGGTTACTATATAATGTTAAGATAAAATGTGTGACAATGTCTGCATTATTTGCATAGAAGATGAGAATGTGGAGCTACATATTTAATGTATGATATTTTAGTAAAGTATTTTGTTACCACAGTTTTGTGTGTTCACTTTTCTTTTCGGTTGTAAGTGCATTAACATTTTGGGATGTAGTCAAGTTAGGAGACTTGCTCTTTTTCCAGTTAAAATGAATAGACTAATAGAATCATAGAATCATTTAGGTTGGAAAAGAGCTTTAAGATCATCAAGTCCGACCATAAACCTAACACTGCGAAGTCCACCACTAAACCATGTCCCTAAGCACTACATCTACATGTCTTTTAAATGCCTCCAGGGACAGTCACTCGACTACTTCCCTGGGCAGCCCGTTCCAATGCTTGAATCGTAGAATCATAGAATCCTAGAATTGTCTAGGTTGGAAGGGACCTTTAAGATTGTCTAGTCCAACCATCAACCTAACTCTGACAAAACCATAAAAACACTTCTCTAAACCATGTCACTAAGCAGTATGTCAACCCATCTTTTGAATACCTCCAGGAAGAAAGTTTTCCCAATATCCAATCTAAACCTCCCCTGGTGCAACTTGAGGCCATTTCCTCTTGTCCTATCATCTGTTACTTGGGAGAAGAGACTGACCCCCACCTCTCTACAACCTCCTTTCAAGTAGTTGTAGAGAGCGATAAGGTCTCCCCTCAGCCTCCTTTTCTCCAGGATAAACAACCCCAGTTCCCTCAGCTGCTCCTCGTAAGACATGCTTTGGACCCCTCACCAACTTCGTTGCCCTTCTCTGAACAACTCCAGCACCTCAATATCCCTTCTGTAGTGCGAGGTCCAAAACTGAACACAGTATTTGAGGTGGGGCCTCACCAGTGCCGAGTATGGGGGGATGACCACTTCTGTTGTCCTACTTTCCACACTGTTCCTGATGCAGACCAGGATGCTGTTTGCCTTCTTGGCCACCTGGGCACACTGCTGGCTCATATTCAGCCAGCTGTTGACCAACACCACCAGGTACTTTTCTGCCCGGCAGCTTTCCAGCCACTCTTCCCCAAGCCTGTAGCGCTGCATGGGGTTGCTGTGACCCAAGTGCAGGACCTGGCACTTGGCCGTGCTGAATCTGAATCTGTTTAATTTTCTCTCCTTCTCTAAAATGCCTTAGTTTGTACATTCTCAAATGACTGGTTGACTCCTCTTCCTAAGGAAAATCCATAATTCTCATAGAAGAGAAAGAAATCAAGAATGGGAGTGCTTTCCCAAGTATTAAGCATGCAATCCTGCCACAGTAGCCACTCTTCCCATTAATGGTCTATACATGGTGCACCGTTAAGTCAAAGGCTCCCTAAACCAAAATCTTATAAACAGGCTGTGATCTGAATACAGAATGTTTTTCACAAATGACAAGAGTGTCAAATGCAAGATTGTTAAAATAATAGCAAAGGAATGGATAAAAGACAATTTTAACCACAGTTGATACCTTTTGGAAGATCAAGATCCAACCTGAAATGGTTTTGGCTGTGTCATCATAGCCAAGACTGTTTGACTGGCTGACTGGCATACTCCTTGGAACCTGGAAGCACTGGGCTGTTCCCCTATCACTTAAAAGGGAAATGTCAAGTAACTGAAGCCTGTCAGTTTGTTTGCCAAACACAAGCAGTTATGAAATAAAAACCATAACTAGAAAAGGTCTCCCTTACTATCTTTATCTTTTGTTTTATCTTTTTCCCTCGCTTACCTTTCTGGTGTATTTTGCTTGTTTGTTTGCATTTGGATTTAAATTCATGAGTTCATTTCACCAGCATATTTCCAGAAATATCTACAAATATTGTCACACTGGATAGAGGAAAGCATCTGAGTCATAAGACTTAGATATATGCAGTACATAGGATATCCAGCCTGAAAAAAACAGATTTGAATTTGCACATGTTCTTGCTGCACAAATTGAGATTTTACCAAAGCCTAGTTATACAGTGGTTTTAAGGCTACCCTTCTAGAAAGCTCACTGAAGTTCATTTTCACTGAAAAATGTAATTGGACAATTTCAGTGGTTGAGAAATAATGTTATCGTTGCCTTACGTTTCACAAATTCAAAAATACATTATTTTTGTGAGGAAAAAAAAATCCAAGTCCCTTCCAACTGAACCATATACACAAGGTCCCTTGTGTTCAGCTACTGACCTAACCTGACCTCATTTAATTTATGACGTTGGGTGCAGGGACAGAGGCCCATGTAATCAGCTTTCTATTCTTTCACCACCAAAAGCACTTAGAAATCACAGCCGCCCTTACACTTAGAAACCATCAGCATACAGCTGTAGGCACAGAATGTCATAAATTAGTTATGGGGTGTGATTTACACCTACAGCTTGTAGATCTTCCAGGCGGCTCTATTCCCTTCATGTTTAATTTAATTGTTATTGCTGGAACAGCAGTTGTAAGTAAATGTTTGACTCCAGTACATAAAGGGACCTGAAGCTTTTACATGTGCTTCTGCTAGTAAAGGTTCAACGAGGGAATTAAAAAGAAGAGTGAAGTGAGCCGCGAGGCAGGAGTGGGAGTGAGCCGCGGTGTGTGTGACTAATGTAGCGTGCTCCTGCCGGGGGTGAGGAGGTGGCAGAACAGCAGCGCTTGCTGCTGGCAAGGAGAGCTCAGTGCTGAGGGCGAGAGCATCCGATGCACCTCTGTGTTCACCTGCCCCCCCAGCCCATTTTGGGGAACCCATTCCCTTATGCTGAGGCCAGACACATCGTGCCTTGCAGGTGTGAGTCAAGTGGCAGGAGGTTTGCTGCCAGAAGCCACAGTAACCGAGCGGTACTGTCTTCTTCAGCTTTAGGAAGTGCTGCATGGAATAGGCGAGAAGAGGGGACTGGAAACTTTAGCCTGTAAACATACCAGTCTTTACTATATTCTTGAGATCTTTCAGTACTCACCAATTCTCTAAGCTTTTAGGGGAATCTTATTTTGTAGACAAGTGTTGCAAAGGAAATGGTTGAATATCAAAATAAAATTTACTGCTCCTCTATAAGAGAAAGCCAAAATACAGCAGTGCTCATGAGCACTTCCATTACCCTGCTACATAAAGAGAAATTGAATATCTGGAACCATCTCTGCAAGGGACTTAAGTTCTTTTACTGCAAAAGGGCAGCTTTCAGTCACAGATTCCGTATCACTGACACAGTGCACAGGAGACATTTATTTCTAAGAACAAAACACCTGCCATTTCTACTTGGTGATCTTAACTGAATGCCCAAAGGGAGCAGTAAGATGTCAGTCATAAGGAAGCATTTCATGAAAATGCAAAAAAGACACAGCTCTTCCAATATAGCGCCTACTTTTATGGTGATAATCTACTCTCTCATCATTGCAGTGTCAGTGTGGATCATGCCTGCAGGTCACTTACGGAATATTCATTAATATTCTGTTTTCAGAGGTGTAAGTATTAACATTCCTCATAACTGGCAACCTTGCAAAATCATCAGGAAATAAAGAAAAGGGGTATAATTTCATAGTCTCAGAGTAGTTTTCCTGGCTTTATCAGGGAAGTCCTGTGGGATTTGGAGCCCTGGGCATAGTGCTTGTGTGTGCGTGTCACTGACAAGGCTTGTGCACTGTTCATCTGACATGTCTAGAGCTGGATTTACCATGCACTGACTGATAGGTGTTGAGCACACCAATTTTAAAGGAGCTCTGGATAGATATGCACTTTGCCTGAACTCCTTGAAGAATCTGGCTGTGCACATAAAGCTGAGGAGGGAGTCCAAAAATCATGACCCTAAGCAATAATGAAAAATGTAATAGTGATTATAATGAGTGTAGAGAATGATGTTTACATTTTCTTGGCATGCTATCATACATTGAAAAGTTCCTTAGAATAAACTGAATGATAACCAGAGCAATTAAGCTAACTGTTTGGACCAGAGACAAAACATTTCTAAAGCTAAAGAAAATGTTGCCAGGGGAACTGATGTATTAGAGAGCACTAAAAATTTCCTTCCTTGATTTACACTCCTCCTTACAGCATGAAAGCTGTATCTTCTTTCATTCTATGTTAAACTTTCTTACTTATCGTTGCCTGGGCTCCATGATGAATGTCTTCATCAATGTTCCCTGAATTATGACATTTTCATTTTACCAGCTACCACTGATTTCAGTGCTGGAGAGGAGGAATACACCTGCCAAAAGGGAAACATGGAATGCACTTCAGAAGAAGTGCTAGCAGGAAAGTATTGGTGAACTACATTCCAGTTGTGCAGATTTATTAAGGCCGAATAAAAACTGCAAGGACATTCATGCAAATGAAGTGTTTAACCCTGTGGCCTCTTGTGTGTGAAAGTCTGGAAGAAGACTATATCCAAAGCTTTCCTCATTAAGGACCCACAGCAATTCTGCACAGAGCTATGGCTTTATAATAATCAAGAAGAAAAAAAAAAAAGCTGAATGAAAAAATCAGATGAGCTATATTGGTGTTACAAGGTTTTTAAGGATTTACCCAGGCCTAGATTCATGATAGAATCACTTCATGAGTCTTTAGGTCAAGACGAAGATGACCTGCCTTCCTAGGAAAGAGATAAAACAGGAGTTCTCAAATCAACGGGAAGCATCTTCTGTTTGTGGAATTGGTCTCAGCTAACTGTTGTAGCATAAAACAGGATGTCCAGTCTAACCCAGTCTTTCAGACTGCTCTGTAGTGAAAATCATGAGGCAGGCCTCAGCAAAGGGTGACATATCTTGCCTTCCTTAGACTCCCGTATCAGGATAGGTTAAGCATCATTTCGTACTGCTTTTATATCTTTAATGACTACAGAAAAAATCCTTGGTAAGTAGTTTAGGATTGATGCCTGTGTCTTAGCTGGTGAGCAGTAAATGAGGAGAGGGTCCTGCATGCTGTGTATAGTTACCAGTATTCATAGGGACTGTAGATCCTCTGGAAGTGCCCCCACAGCCTCACTTTGTACCACATCAACTATTCAATGGGGAAGTCACAGGAAAGAGTCAGTATCTTTCAGATAACTAATATATTTGTCCAGTAATTCTTGTTTGTTCACTCAGCAAACCATCTTTTACAAACAGAGGTTTCATTTAAAATGGATACAAATGTTAGGACATTGTTGGGTAGGGACATTTGAAGTATCCTAATTTTTCACATAAATATATATGCAGCAGACAGCAGGCACTGAGTCTTCACCATGGCTGATGTTGAAAGCAGAAAGGGTTCTTCAGAGCTCTCATATTCTACAAAGTGGAAACAATGTGGGGAAAAACGCATCTCGACATTCACATAGGTAATACAAAATGAGAGGAAATGGCACAGCCCTGTTACTTCTGGAGCTTTTCCTCTAGGGTTCTGATTAAAGAAAAATTTGAATCAAAGGTTAAAACTGTGATGAGTCTTCAATATATTAACAGACTAATTAAAAGATTTTGAAAACTAAAGCTTGTGAGAGAATGAGAGGGGTCTATGTATCTCACTTAGACTTCTATAGCTAACACTAATAAAATCTGTTTTGAATAAGAATCATGTCTTTCAGTGCACCAAATATTTTGGTAAACAGTAGAGGAAAGGAGTAAGAGCACAGAAAGAAGAAAAAAATAGGAGGCAGAGCCGGAAAAGTTATGGCTTAGCATCTCTTTGGCCTGATTGGCTACTAGACAGAAACGTCCTGTAGGCTTCAAGATAGAGACAGCTGATTTGGTCACTAGGTCATCTTAGTCTTTTCTAGATGTTTCATTTCTCCTGTTCTTCACTAGAGAAAAGAACATTTATTTTTTAATAGGGAGCCATTTCTCAAAATCTTTGTAATGTTCAAACCCCTTTTCAAACCAGTTTTCACGGGGAAATTAAGAATTTGATTCCTGTTGATTCCTGTTTCTAGGACTGACCTCAAGTCAGTCTCTTAATGTTCTAAGTGTCTCTTCTCTGCTATTGTAGTGCTTGCATCCTCTGATCATATTTTCTTTGACTCAGCTAAATAATCTAACGTGCAGCATGGAAGTATGGGGACCGGTGATTTCCCTTGCTGCCTTCTCACTTGTTAAAAGTAATTTACAAGTGAAGGTGTCTAAATGCACTTCATTTTTCATCACGACAATTTTTCCAATTCTCCTGTGAGAAAAAAAAATTAAAAATTACACTTAAGGCCACAATGACAATGAGAGACAGCTTCACTAAGAGACTCTCAGAAAGTCCATTTCACTTGGAGCTTGTTGCGTGGGTTTGCACAGCAATATGTATAGACATATGTTTCAGACTAACACACCCCAGAATAAAAAATGTCGAGGGTTCTCCAGCAGTTTACACAGTCTATACACCATACAGAAGAAATGATATGGTGTGCAAAATAGAGTTTGGAAGGGCTGGGGAAGAAAAAAAAGAAAAACCAGTAAAAATCCTCCTACTCACAAGCGGAAGAAAAAGGGAGAATTGGAAAGAAGTGGCTAGAGAAAGTGGAGTGGGAGGTAGGAATCTGCCTGGTGTGCAGGCTGATGATTCACAAAATGATTTTCTATTTGCATCAGACTGACAAACTTAAGACCTGATCTTTTGAAGAGTCATGAACATGGGTAACCTTGTACGTGCACGTTGTTCTCAGCAGTTGGGGATTTGGACACTTTACCATGCTGTGTAATGTCATATCCCACGCACATCCTAACTGATGCCAACGGTTGTATTCATCACGATATCACAGTCCATTAGGAAAGTCAAAGTAAGGAAGGAACTAACAAGGGCAGCAATAAATAATTAATAAAATATTAATACATGTGTTGGTTGCCTAAGCAGCCCCAGGGAAAACAAAGGACATTTGAATCCAGTCACTGTACACCAGATTCACCCAGAAGGATCTCAGCTGATGAAGCCAAAGCAGCAAGTGTGTGGGTGGAGGTGACAGGTGCTCTCCTGACGACTCCCACTGGGCTCAGATCTGGAGCTGGACATAAACACAGTGGATGCTCTAGGCCACAACATACCCAGTTCCCACTGTGGGCTTCAACCTGCCATCTCTACGTTGAAAGGACGGGAATGAAATGCCTGCGATGCGGGCCATCAGAATGGTGTATGCATCTTTATGTGCGTACATGTTTAAGGATACGGCTAATTTACAGACCATGACAGACTGCCGTGTGGTAAAGTGATAGTGGATCAGCCTGTGATTATCAGCTAGTGTTATAGCAACAGCTGTAGCACAGGTGCAGCAACATGACATCCAAATGGACCTTGATAGGCTTGAGGACCGGGCCAACAGAAACCTCATGAAATCCAGTATGAGGAAGCACAAAGTTCTGTACATTAGCTGCAATAACCTCAAGGTATAGGCTGCGGTGGTACTGCCTAAGAGACAGTGGGTAGAAATCTTGATGACAAGACCTGGGTGAAAAGAACACCAGGGTGAATACAAGCCAGCAATGCCCTCTCATTGCAAATATGGCAAACCATGTACTAGGGAGCATTCAGAGAAGTGTTGCCAGCAAATTCAGACAAACTATTATTCTCCTCTACAAGACACATCTAGAAATCTGTGTGTGGTTTTGTGCCCCTCAGTTCAAGCAGGATGTAGAGAAGCCAGAGAGGGTGCAGTGGCAGGATATCAAGTGGACAAGGATCTAGAACACAGCATCAGTGAGGAGATGCTGAGGGAGCAAGGCTTTAGTCTGGCAGAGAAGGGGTTAAGGGATGATCTAATAGCAGCATAAATCCACCTGAAGAGCAATTACAAAGATGACAGAGCCAATCTCTTCTCAGTAGTGCCAAATTATAGTTTTGTAAAAGTTTTAAAAGCAGCTATTATCCTTTCCAAAGAATTTTTACAAAGAGTTATCTTTATTAATTCAAGCTGAAAAGCCAGTCAATCCATTTTAACCTTCTACACTTTTCCTACTTGGGCAACTGAAGGTGGAATCTGCTCATTAGATGTTACCCTTTTCTTCGTCTGGCTTTATTTGGACATAACTATAAAGAAGGTATTTCAAGAATATTGTTATGAAAGTAGGTCTGTTAGTGGAACATGAGTGTGAGATTTCAGACTTAAAAAAAGAGATGTTTGTAAAAGCAAGGAAGCAAAAAGAAAAACTTACAACTGGTCAAAAAAACTTCCTGCAGGTTTCATAGCTTTTTTTTTTTTTTAAACAAGTCAAGGTGATATTTTTTCTAATAAAGCAAAGTTTTTGAAATTTAATTTTGGAAATTGATCAAATTTCCCCAAGCAGAACATTTAATTTCCCTTTGCTGAACTGAACCTTTTCATTTTCAGGTAGACGTGGTTCTTTAGGGACATGGTTTAGTGGTGGTTTTGGCAGCGTTAGGTTGATGGTTGGACTCGATGATCTTAAAGGTCTCCAACCTAGATGATTCTATGATTCTGTGATTTTGAGTCAGTGTGGCATTAATTTCTACTTGCTAGAACTGTTACTGTGCTTAGTAGAAAAAATAGTTCAGGAAACTCATATGTCCCCTCTTTACAATTTAGGCTTCCTGGCAGATGGACTCATGATAAAAATCTGATGTGCCACATCAGTTCAACTCACCGACCAACGATGGTGTAATGCAAAGGATGCAGTTCAGCTCTCAGAGGAAGACAAAGGCTGCAGCTATGGAAAGAGCACCTCTCATGAGGCAGCACGGCAGCTTTTGTGGAAACACACAATTGTCAAAGTGGTAGGAAAAGGTGTGATTTAACTGAGCAAACAAACACAAAGTATTACAGAATTAATTGAAATGTTTTAATGAACAACTTTGTGACGTAACTTAAAAAATTCCTCAAAACGAAAACTGAAAGGAGGCAAGGAATATGAAAATTAAAAAAAGGGAAAAAGAATCACTTGGAGACTGTGTTTTCCATTAAAATATGGAAAACCAAGTCAGTTTTCTCACCAGCTGCCTATAAAGCTGCGCTTCATAGTAAGGACTCATTTTGCCGAGGCCCTGAGGGCAACCAGCAGGCTGCATTGTCCCTTGGCAGCCCCCCCAGGGCTCCCCTACCCTCCCCATGGCCCGGGGCAGCATGTCAGCACCCCGGGGCCGTCAGCCCCTGCCTATGGCACCATGTCAGCCTTGCAGGGCCACCAGCCTGCCCCATCCCTGTGTCTGGCCCTGTTCCCTGGATGGGCCCCTTGGTGCCATGTCGTGGCCTTGTCTCCAGTCCTGTCCCTGGCCCCATCTCCTTCAGCTCTTGACTGGACCACCTGGATGGTCCCTGGACCGGGCTCAGCCCCTCACCCTACTGGGGGCTGCTGATGGACCTCAGCACTCCCAGCCGTGGGT
>KZ507492.1:37447-51844 GCA_002844005.1 Limosa lapponica baueri
GCCTGAAATCAAAAACACTTTCCTGACAAGAAATTTGGGCTGACCACAAAACTGCATGCTCTGGCCCATGTCCCTTTCATGAAGGCAAGCTTCAGTTTCCCAGCTGAGAAGTTTGTAAACCAAGCAGCGCTGTCAAACTCTCTCCCACATATTTTGAGGGGGAGGAGAATAATATCACACAAGTGAATCACAAACCTTGGAAAAGCAGAGAATGGAGAAGTAAGGTGATGGCTCCCACCCAAGCTCTGTATCTTATCTCTGACTGCGGTGGAGAGCTGGTGGTGTTTTATTTTGGGGTGTAAGAGGGACTCTCAGTTTCAGAGGAATAATTCTGAGGACCCTCTTTCCACCAGCAGCCTTTCTAAATGCTCAGTCTGGGGAGCTGGGAGGAGATTTGGTGTTTCTCATCCTTGCCCCAGGGCAGGTGGGATGGAGAACCTAGGATGGCAGGAGCCGGTCCTCCCAGCTAGGGTGGCCCCTGTGCAGTGAGGGCCTGACGGGACTGCCACAGCAATGGTGGTACCAGGCTCTCCCTAGAAATGTATGAATAGGAATGCTGGTATTGAAGTAAAGTACACAGATAAACATCAAAACAAAGCTTTTGGGCATAACGGCACATTGGGATATATTCCCACTTCCCTTCCCGAAGGCTGCCTGGCACAAGAGGCAATAGCTTCCCAAGGTGGGGTAACAACCCCTCTGAACAGAGGTCTGGGCCCCTCCAACTCCAGGGTAGTGGCTGGCGTGCTGTGCAGTTGCCCTGCATGACAGTAAGTGATGGAGAACAGGGTTCATTTGTCTGCCAGGACACCGCCGGCAGCATGGTCATCTCACCCACAATACACATGCAATTGAGGGCAGCTTGGAGAATTATTTTTCCCAGCTGCTCATGATTAACTTTAATGATGCAGATGGAGCTCCCCTGACATAGTCAATCCTGAAGCAATGGAGTTGTAATAACCAGGAGGGACTAAGAGCGCAAGAGATGCAAGGTCCGTAGGGGGAGGCTTCTCTGCTGAAAAAAGCTCCTCTACTTCTTTTGAAACAGTTTTGAGAAAATACACTGCTCTCCTTCCAAACCTTCCCTCATTTAATCTTCTCCCTTTGTTGGTAATACAGGTCACATGAAGTCACATTTTATCACAGGACGCAAAGCAGCAGCTCATTACCGAGTTTTTCGATAAGTTCTGTCCTTCAGCTTCAAGTATGCAGTGACCGCTGGTGGCTTTCTGCCTTAGGGACCAGGAGAGAATGCTCCAATGGAGAGGTTCCAGAAATTCATTTTACTTCCTCTCATCTTAACTGCCTCGCTACCAGGTAGGACACATTCATAATCCATGAAATGAGCCACCGTGGACAAAATGTGTGAACTAATTTTAAAGCCGTGTAAATGGCAGTTGCTGGTGATATCAGATTGAACAGTCTGTCCCAGAGGGGTATTATTTAAACTGTTTGAAATGGTTAAGCTTGCATTTCAAGCCTGAATGATCTGATGGCTTAGAGTGGGCTTCAGTATGCAAGAGTGAGCAGTGCATGGAGTGGGGAGGAGATGGGGAGGCTGCCCTCTCTCGCTTCCAGTGAGCAGAGATGTCCCACTTGTTCTTCCCTGTCCTTGCACTCATCTTCTTCCTCTCTGTTTGGGACTGCTTTTGAGGGGGCATCTGCAGAGAACTCAATACTAGCAGCTGATTTTGCTTCCAGAAATACATGCAGTTTTGCTAGTTTGCCTCCAATTTACATTTTACATGCCTAAGTCTCCAAGTGAATTCAGATAAAAGGTATCTTGGTGGCAGAGCTTTAAAGAAAATGTGACTATAAAGTGACTAGTTGGATAACAGAGACAAAGCTGATTTTTTTATTATAGTCTAGCTGGACTTTTAACAGGCTCTGAAAGTAGGGAGCTGCAGTGGGATGAGGGGGCAGGTATTGTCATGGCTTGGTGAATAATTGGTGAAAGGAAACAATGCAGGAATAAACATTGAATTTTCTGAGCAGAATGGTGTTCCAGTGGAGTTACACAGGATGTGTGGTATTCAACAAGCTCTTAAACAACCTAGTGAAGAGGAGTGAACTGTGAGGTGGCAGACTTTGCAGGTGGTGCAGAATTACTTAGGGCAGCCAGATCCAAAAAGAGACTAGGAAGATTTGCCAGAAAATGTCACGATGCCAAGTGAGTAAGTAATAAAGGAGCAGAAAACATTCAATACAAAGCATCACTTAACTGATGTCTAGTGGGGGAGAAGAGTAGTTATCTTGGAAAGAGAGTAAATTGCTAAAAAAGAGAGAAAATTTCACCGCTTAGTGTCTTCAGCAAGGGAAATACAATAAAACCTGGCATTACATAAATCTGCAGAAAGCTTATATCTTGAATACTGGATGTTTTGTTAGCCCTTCCATTTCAAAAAAGTCGTATTAGTTCTGAGAAAGGTATAAAGTGTGACAGAGTTGATCAAAGGTATGAGGAGGCCTTCATTAGACTGAGATATTTTTCTGCTTGTGAAAAAGAAGAAATAGTAAAAATTTATTAAAATGATTAATTATATGGAGGTGAATGGTGAAATGGTTATTCACAACGTCTCATAACAAAAAGAACTAATGGCAACCAGTAAAACTATGAGAAAGAAGATTTAAAGCAAACCAAAGAATGTACTTTTCTTCACAGTATCTAAACAGTAAGGCTCGTGGTCACTGGATATGGGGCATACCAAATTATAAATAGCTGAAAAATGCTAGAAACAAATATCATGGAGGGTAGATCCATAGGTGTAGATGCAATTGCTGGCTCAGGAAGCCCCTAGATTCTTATTTTTGGACACAAGGGAGTTACAACAAGGAAACCTCACTTTTTAATTTATTCTGTTTCTTGCACTGTCTTCCTAAGCCTCCAGAGCAGAGTGCTACGTGTTTTTAAAGTTTTCTATAACCCTTCATTAAGGCTTTTAGTCAAGCATGCCCACGATGGGTGTTTTACTGCCCCACCTGCAAGCTGTGCTGGGGTAGCAGGCGTTGCCCACGCTGTGCGATGCAGCCACGGGAGCACACCCCAAAGCAGAGAGAAAAAGTGTATTGCAGAGAAACAAGTGTTGCTCTTGAAAGAAGTATTGCTGCTCTCGGGGTGTCATGAGTGGCAAGGACTGGGGCAGTGGGGCTAGGCTGCCGAGATGGCTGTGTGGCACAGCCGGTGTGAGCATCCCCCCTGGGCAGGCACGGCATGCCCTTTGGCAGCAATAGCATTGCAGATGGCAGGGCCGACACGCAGTTCGGGGTCCCAGCCTGCTGCCAGGATATTGTTGTGCTGTGATGCTCCCAGCCTGGAGACCCTCACCACTGGAGACAAGAGATAGTGCAGGAGGAGAGGAGAAGGAGTCCAGCAGCAGAGCCAGGAGAGGCTGCCAGGGAAAGCTGTCAAACAGAAAGTAAGAGAAGAGATGGGAAGACACACTTGAGTGCTGTGGAGAGGTTTGTGTGCAGGTGGGTGGAAATCTGTGTTGCTGATTACCAGTAGACTGGTATTACTTATACGTCCTTTAAGCATTTAAAGAGTCTTGTTAACATAAGCAAACAAGCTAGTTCTTTTCTGCAGGCTTTGACAAGCTCTAACCTATTTTGGTTTTCAAAAAGCTCATCTCAGGGCTGTTGGTTTTTGAAATAAACTTGAGATGTGCTGATGAAAAATCTTACCAAATCCAAAACAATTTATTGCAGAGCTGTTGCTGGCCAGCAATGAGGCAATGAAGGCAGAAGACAAGGTGGGATGAGCAAGAGAATAAAGAATGAGTGAAAAGAAAAAGGAATTTAAAACAGACTGGAAATAAAAAAATGTAGAAATCCAAACAGAAATAGCAGAGAAGGAAGGGAGAAAGATAGACTAGATGCAAAAACAAGGATAAAAGGCAGGGTTTATGGAAGGCTGATAGGGGTATAGAGTGGGAGATTATTTTGGAATACGATAATGAGGCTGAAAAAAAGGAACCATTATGGCAAAAGGATAAATCCATCCTGTCTTTCACTGCACTGCATCCAAATAGGTCACTTGTAAAAGAGGAAAGACAGAGTCATTAGAGGAGAGGAGGGAGGGAAAAGAAGGTAGCCACATCTGAATGCCCTTGTT
Source organism: Limosa lapponica baueri (assembly GCA_002844005.1). NCBI lineage: Eukaryota > Metazoa > Chordata > Aves > Charadriiformes > Scolopacidae > Limosa > Limosa lapponica. The sequence goes on from KZ507492.1 coordinate 41,559, forward strand.
GCTGAAATCTTCAGCATGAAAAAGTGGTTCTTTAGAGTTCAAACAGGGAAGAAAAAACATTGGTGATGAAGGGCAAGGGCTGTTCTTTGGCAAATGAGGCCCCCTCTGTGCAGGCATCACCCAGGGAACAAGATGCATTTATGTTTCTTCAAAACCCCCAGTGATGTGACAGTGAATTTGTGTGGCAGAGGAAGGAGTAAACAGCTCATGAAGTTGTTGGTGTATACTCTGCATGCTATTCGGAAGGACTGAGCAACTTAAATACCATCAATACTTTTCAGTTTAAGCTACCTTTCACCACTGGTGACTGCTTTATAAGCATATAGTGATATACCTTAAAGAAAGTGTCCTAACTCACCTTTGTTCTTCAAAAGTGAAGGAGTAATGCAGTATCATGGAGACAGCCTAGCGTTTTCCTATTGCAAAGATGATATTTGCCTGGGTGGGATTTCTTATTGGTTGTGCGTGAGGAAGCAGATGTTAAACCAGCTGTTAAGAGCTGAACACATAATTCCTGTAAAGTGCAATGGCAACCTAGCCTGAGGCCTTAATTTCTCTAAAAGCAACCATCTGCAAGGTATTTTTAAAGCAGTATGTAAATGAAACCGTATTGCAAAAAGCAAGGCCCAGCAAAAGGACTTATAGCACTGGCTTAAAGCACTGGTAACTGGGTTTAGATCCCATTTCTGTCATGAATGTCCTCTTTGACCTTACACAAGTTACTTTATCAGTGTTTGTACATGGGTTGGACAATGGAACACACTGTTAGTTCAGGACTCCACGTGCTATTGCAGGATGCAAAATAAAAGCAAAAAGATAAAGACACAAAGTTAAAACCATGGAAAATGTTTTGGCAGCAGGTGGAGAGTCTCATGAAGCTCCTTTTTTGGTTGGGGCTTTTGTGAGATCTAAATGGAAGCAAGATTGACACCCATAGGATCCCCATACAGGGCTTACGGACCTGTTCCCTAGCTTCAGAAGTCAGTGAAAGACCACCTGTTGTTCCAGCATGGTTGGTAGAAGAAGATGTAGATCCTACCATACTTAAGGACTAGTAAAAAATTATTTTATTAGATAAATGAAGGAATAACTCATACCTACCTGCCTATATTGTCCTGAGTGTCTGAAGAAAACAGAAGCAATATTAGCCATGTATTTTTAAAGCCGATGATCACTGATTATTTATGTTTAGGGATAAATTTCAAGACTATAATGGAACTCACAGACATGATCTCATAGCAAATGATTAATTAACAGCCAGCAGTGTACTAAAAGTCACATCATTTATTCAGAGCCATGGCAAACCACGGCTCCTAAAGAAAGTAGAGTGTTTGCACAGGCATCGAAATAAGTTACAAATGTACAGGGATCAGTTTGCTTTAAGAGGAGTAGTGTGGATGAGTACTGTGGCTCCTGTTTCATGAGCAAGTAAATGCATTTTGGTGTTAAATCTGAGGAAATTTGTTCATGACTGTGTCTATCATTGTAGCTGTTTATTTCCACTTCAAGCAGTCCAGAAGAATTCAAATAAAGTGTAAAAATAAAAAAATTCAGCACATGAATATGTTATAGACAGCATAGAGGTACAGGGAGTAGTATTGCAAAGGCTGTCTACAATACGAGTCAAGAAAAAACAGATAATTCAAAGTTATATTTGAGCTTAGGACAGTGTCTCAACCCTGGTAATATAAGTTATGAATAGAAATCATGACAACTGGATGTTGAAAATCAGGGAAGAGGGCCATATGATGTGATAAATGGTCTCACTAGAATGCACTTCATTGGTGCATTTCATTAGAAAACTCATAGCTCTGTAAATGATGCCATCCACAGACATGTGGCCAATCCCTAACATTCAGAAAGTGACAAATAGAAAAGAGATTAAATGGCTTTTAGGCATTTTGTTGGATTAACTGTTTATAAAGCAATGTATTAAGGTATGCACATATATTTGATTACTGAGTTCATCCTCAAGCTGTTTCATGTTTTAAAGCATTTCAGTTCGCCTTTACAAGTCTGGAGAGAGCTTTGAATAAACACTACTGGAAAATTTAAGTTTAACAGAAATATGCTGTACTGTATCTTATCTGGCTTTATTAACTATCAGTAGAAGTTAAGTTTGCTTTTTGTTTAATGTTTTATTGTTCACACACAGATATATGTTGGAGAATGAGGTGCATGGCAGAAGTAACATAACCCAGGAAGGTGGAAAATTTTTGTAAACGTTTTTGTAAACATGAGAGAACTCAGAGTCAATCATACAAAGGACCAGGGAGAGCTAAGTTTGTATAATCCTGCAAAACAAAGAATGAAAAGGCTCTTGTCTGTAAACCTATGCAGCGGGTGGGAGGAAAGAGAGGAGCTATTTATATTAAAGAACAATTCTTGGCACAAACCTGGTTAGATATACACTGCCTAGGATTAAATGTGAGCTGGGAATTAGAAAATGATGTTGACATTGGAGCAATGGGATTACAGACCCTGTGCCCTGGGTGCTTTCACTGAGAGTCTGGTTGCAACACTGTGTCTGAGATTGTGTTCTGGTTCAATTTATACAACTATCAAACATCTCTTTTGAGTGAAACAATACAGCATGTTCTCCCCAGGTTCTTCACAGTGGAGAATGGCAATAGGACAAGAGACAACAGGCATATGTTGAAACAAGAGAGGTTCAAAGTGGACAAAAGGAAAAGCTTTTTCCCCATGAGAAGAGTCAGGCAGTGGAGCAGGTTGCCCAGAGAAGCTGTGTACTCTCTGTCCTTGGAGGTTTTCAAGTCCTGACTGGATAAAGCCATGAACAACCAGGTACAACCTCAGAACTGATCCCCCTTTATCAAGGGGGCTGGATTGGAGACCTCCTGAAGTCACTTCCAATCTGAATTACTCGATGGCCATTTGGTCAACTACTCCTTCTTGAAAGGCATCGATAGTACCTCTGCCTTTGCTGTACTTCACATGGGCATAGCATGCTCTGGGGAACTGAGCCAAAATACAAAGGGATTCACAAAGAACAAAGACACAAAGAAGCAGGTTCCTAATTTCACACAACAGTGCTCTCTCAACTCCTGTTCCCTAAGACATTGACCAAATAATCTGGGTTGTTCTTACAGTCTGAAATTTTGTCTCTCAGGAAGACTAGGGTATCTGATGCTCTGTCTCTGAGAAATAGTTTAAGATTTGCCCAGCTTCAAAATTGCACCTATTTCCCCAGGCTTTTTCAGGGACTGAAGTCACAGCTGCTGCTTTGGAAAAAAAAAAAAAAGGTCTCTGCCTTCATCCTTCCTTCACTTTCTGCTTGGTAGAAGCAAGTGCTTCTGCCTTCCCACGCACAGGGGATCCACCATCTGCCTGGGCAACAGCTGCACATTCATTCCTCTGAGGGCCATGGAAGGCCCTGGGTCTGTTGAGGAGGAAAGGAAAACGGAATGCCTTCATTAGAAATGAGCTTCAGTTCTAACAAATAGTAGCCAAAATTCTTAGTACCTTTTAAGAAGAAAAACTCATGAATTACAGCAGCTCTGGCTAACAGAAATCCTGAGAAGGTGGAGAAGGATATATGTGATGTATGCATGAGAAATAAGGGAAGAGGCAGATGAATAGGGGAAAGGATGGAAGGATGTATGCTGGGGCCACAAAAAATCAGTGGCAATCTGAGGTATGGAAAAGGGACCAGTTACATACTCCTTATTTATTTAAACTCTAGAGAACTCACCTAATTTCCTATTTAAAAGTGGAACTTTTTTCTTTCAGCAAAATGGTAAGTCAGATGTTTAGTGAATTGCTGAAGAGAGAAAGTTGGGTGATTTTGGAGTGGGAGGAGAAGAGATCAAAAATCAAATGCATCTTTAAAGAAAACCTTTTACTCTGAGCTGCAGATGAAAGACTAGATTGTACATCTCCATCTCTGATCTGGTTAAGATCTTTTAATCTATATAAACTTGTACTTCTTGGCTTTGTAATGATCGGCTTGGGAATCCATTATAACAATGCAGCATTGTTTACTGCTGCGGGATTAACACTACTCAGTTGCAATTTCAATTCACCATATGTATCTTTAACTGACAAGCATTATAGAAAATGAGACAAGAATCTTCTCCTGAAAGTATCAGGTACTGATGACTGTCAGAGGTGAAGTGCAGCTCAGCTGAATCAACAGCCTTTCCTGATAAATGTCTAAGTGCTTAATACCCCAGTGCTCCTAGTAAATAATGCTACTTGAACCAGGATGCCTAACTTTTTAGCCTTAAACTGTTGGCAGTAAAAATTAAGTCAAAGGCCTTTGGTGATCGTGTTGTATTTGTATTTATAGACTGTGTTTTTTATTCCTTCCAGGTCTTGCCTTTTGTTACTCTATTATAAATGGCCCTGCTAATGCAACAGTCCTTGCTGGTTCAGAAGCCCGGTTTAATTGCACTGTGTCGGAAGGATGGGTGGTTCTCATTTGGCTGTCCAATGGAAGTCCTGTCCTCACTATCTCCAGTTCTCAAGGACCTTTAGAAACATCAGATCGCTTCACGTCACAAAATTATACAAGTAGCAGTGGGTTTACCTCGGAGCTGATCATCCACAACACCCAGCTGAGTGACTCTGGAAAAATTGAGTGCAGCGTCCAGCAAGCTAACAGCAAATTTGCATTTCTTTCTGTTCAAGGTGTGTATAGCCACCAGTAAAAAGCTATTTTATTTTACTGCACTTAAAGGAATCCTCTGCAAAATTACTCAAACTATCCCTGTGAAGGAGTACATGCCATCCTTTGCCTCCTGTCCTCCTTGTCTTAATTTTACTGTCAAAGCAGGTTTCAAAGGTTATAACCGCCCTTGTTTTTTCCTGTTTTTTATTGCATTGCATCAAAGTGCCTGAAGGCTATATCAGGCCCACCAGTACTCAGTCAAAAATTATCTTTTTATTAGAAACAGTATGGATTACCCCTGTGCACATCTGTGTACATGGACCTTCTGCTGTCTTTAGGGCAGATCTCCTTCCTGCTTTCTGACTCAGGAATCAGTATGTATCCCGCTTATTTGAGTTTGATTTAATGGTGTGTAGACGTAAGGTCCTTGAGACACCAGGTGATACTCTTCATATGATTTCTGCTGCAAGCTACCATTTCCATGGAACAAAAAGTTCCTGCATATCAAGCCCCTGTAGATGAGACCTCTTCTTCCTCGCTGAAGCATCAGTAGTGACAGACTGCAGCCAGTAAAGCAAGATCTAACCACCAGACACTATCCATTTGTCAAAGAGGTGCTTCATGCAAAGAGAACATCTCATCATCTGCCCATAAATGTTTCCTGACAAAACCCGAGCATACTTAAAGATTAGAGAGAAATGCTGTTATTTTATTATGTTGTCCTTCAGCTGGAAATATATTAGGATAGCTAAAAAGTATAATTTCCTGCTTTTTATTAGAAAGGTACTGAAAGCTGAGACTAATGCTTTAGACATACTGGACAATGTGTCCATGAAGTTGCAATGTCTGCATGATTATATGATGCATTGGTATATCTGTGTTTGTAATGATTGGGTTTGACTTCATATCTCAAGATATAGCTATTTCTGGGTAGCACGATAAATTTTAAAGCTATCAGCAGGAAAGCAATGCAGCCGAATATTCTAAAGGAACATAACATCTTTTCCCTCCTACAGTTAATGGATCTTTATCCATCAAAAATAGCACCTTAACAGTAAAAGAGAATGAAACAATTGAAATTGTTTGTGAAGCCTTGGGATGGGCTCCAGCTCCAGACATTACCTGGATGACAAATGATTCTTTCATTGATAAGTCGAAGTATGTTACCCAGCAAAGTCAAGGATCTAATGGCCTCTATGATGCCCTGAGCATCCTTACTTTGACTCTGACGGACACTGAGATTTTGACTTGTTTAGCTGACATAGAAGCACTCCCTAACCCCCAGAATGCAACTGTAACTTGTATTTTTGTCAACTCTACTTTAGGTAAGTGAATGTTTGTTGTACTTTGCCTATACTGTAGTGCCTGTACTGTACTGTCGATACTCAGACCGGTGCTTTTTGTTTTGTTTTGCTTTGTTTTATTTTGAAAAGTCTTATTTTCAAATGAAATGCTATGAGATGTGCAAAGGTGATAGAATTCAGACCGAGTAGTCACAGCCTGATACATAGGTAGGGTTAAATTCACATATGTGAGAGGACTGGTAAAAGTCTAATGAACCACACTTAGGACTGAACAAGACAAACGAAGCAATACATCTGCCACTGTCTCCTTACACGGATTCACTGCTAAGAAAACTGGCTTTTGCTCCTTGACCAAGTAAACATCTAATGAATTTAGATCTTAAATATTCTTGATTAGGCCATGCCTACCATGTTAACATAATTTGTTAGACCTCATTTACTCAAAGCCGAACCCTCAGGTGAAATAATTCTCGTTAATATCCAGTGCCGGTTTTTTCATTTACTTGAAAAGGCCCCCTGGATTTTACTCCCAATTTCTGCACACAACCCAGAATAGATTCTGTACTAGCACTTCAGGTGCAAATAGAAAGTTCTCCATATGAGCAGTGACCATATATGTTGGAGCTGTTGTAGTATGGTGGTAACGTCCCCAGGGCTGCACTGAGGCTGGTACCTATTTGCAGATGGTAGCATTTATAAGTAGGAACTTCTATACCATATACCTATCACCAATCTGCTATAAGAAAATCTTGTTACAGAACAAGAATCAGGTCATCAAGAGAAGCTGCATATTCATGGGCTTTATCCCATAGTCTAGTTAGATAAAAGAGCCACTGGGCTTGCTTTCCTCTTCCTGGCATGGTCTCTTTCACATCTTAGAGGAAGGTAAAAAATGTCCTGCATCAACATATGTGGAATTCTTTGGACAGTGCATTTGATTGCTTTTTATTGCCTTTTATTTTAGGAAATTCAAGGGTGCTTTAATCCAAGCATGGATGTTAGACAAATCTCTCAAAAACAGTTAGTAAGACCTTTGATAACCCTAAATATTTTTGCAAAGGTTGTCAGCATTTTCTGAAACGATGCTAATCTTTGGCCTCACTGACATCCTATGAAAATAAAATTCTGTAATTTAACACATTCACCATGCTAGGAGGTTCATCAGGAAAAGAGTGATTTTATCTGGTCTGTGGGAACAAAGCAAGTGGGACTGTGACTACAGATCTGTCTCACAATCCAACAGAATCCAATGAAAAATGTTTTCCTTTTCCAAACTGTGATACAGTAAGGCCAAGTAAAAGGAAGTATCTCCCTGTGGATTAGCAGTGTTTAATGTAGATGAGGGAGACAATACCAAACCATCCCTCTGTCAGGATGAGCCAAGTGTCTCAACTGTCAGGTAGAGGAGTCTCAAAACAAACTAAACTTGAAGCACTAATTGCATGGCAGGGAGCTGAGGTTGCTAGGTATAGGTGCACTGCCTCCTGTGGTGACAGAGTTCACCTTACAGTGATGTCCCTTTTATTAGCCTTATCCTGTGGAACAGGAAATGCATAGATTATATGGATTTTTTTGCAGTGCATCCCCAGCTGTTTTCTGCACAGAGCAAAGTCTTGAATCTACGTTTCTTTTTCTGATGTGGTGAGCATTGTGAGTTTCTATAATCCTGATCACAGCTTCTCTTGATGAACTGATTCTTCTCCTGTAATGGGTGAACACAGCACATACAAAGACATTCTTATAGTGGATTGATGAGGGGTTTGGTATAGAAGTTTCAACATAAAACAACTGAGGAGGTTGAGTAACTGTGGCTTTTATTTTAAGTATGAGTCATTATTAGAAAGCCTTTTTCTGAAGTACTTGCGTTGTAATACAGTCGAAAAAGGTCATTTCACTATTCTTAATAGGACTTCTTTGTATTCACATTGATTCTAATTACTGACTAAGCAAAACAGAACTATCCTGAGGAAATTAATAAATTACACTGCCTACTCATTTGTGAAGCACTGAGGTATCCACCCTCAGTTTCCATAGCTACTCATTGTAAATCAGAAGAAGAGAAAAACAGATGTCATGAAGCACAATTAGTGTATGATTAGTGATTGTATAGGACCATCATTCATTTCTCTTTGGAAAAATCATTGTGCAGCAGCAGACACTCAAAATTTGTCAGGATATGAGAACATGAAGGCTTTAAATTATTAGAATGAAATAAAGACATGGCATTTATGACAGAGGAACATATATAATGTATGTATGACACTGGAAATCTCAGAGCTTATCTGACTTTTTATATACAGACTCAGCCTTAGCTAGCTGTTGTCAGGAAGGAATATGAATAGCTTCAAACATCTAAGGAGTCCTTCCCAAAACTACTGTAATATCAATTTCAGCCCTCACTTAAAAGCTTGAGAAATCGAATTCCTCCGTGTTCCTCACAAGCAATACCTATCTATTCACAAGAACTGCAACCAAAAACCTGAGCCCTCTTCAGCCAGCCGTCTCCTGGCAAATGAATGTCCTACTTTCCAGCATCTCTAGATCAGTCTTAATCTTAGACCCTTCCATACAACGTGGTGCATTTTTATGTCAGTGATTCCTCGTCCAGAGTTGCCTCCCTCTCAGTGGTGTTTGGCTGAGCCCCACGTTTGGGAACTCCTATGGAGTTATTCTAGCAGATGCATTCACAGAGCTGTTAGCGGGAAATGGAGTCTATGGCAGAGTCCCTTAGCTGGGCCCAAGCTCTCTCCGGCTTCAGTGTTGACCTGCAGAAGATAAAGATAGGGAATCTGCCATGAGCCTGATTTTCCTTTTCTTTTTAAGTTAGCCAGAAAGTTCCAAAGTGTCCAAGAAGTGACATGCAGCTTTTTCCAGTCTCTCATTTCTCCTTGGTCACCAGAATGTGCCAGGGAAGATCCTCTTTTCTGCAGATACTTAGCCCAAGTTAATTTTTGGGAAGCTTTGGGAGGAGCCAGAGGTCTGGAGAGCAGCAGAGGATGGGCCCTATAGAATGAGGAAGTGGTTTTTTCCACACTAAGCATCTCATGTAACTTTACGTGGATTTAATAAGGAGGCTAAAAGACGTTTACTGCCCTCATGCCTTAGGGCTCTCTCTTGCACCCCTATTTGCATGTTGAGCTGGCAGCTTCTACATTCATACCTGCTGGTCCCAGCTCCAGTTTCTTTCTGGATCCTCCAAATCTGGGGAGAAACTACAATGCTGAAGTGCTGGGTGTGTTTGTGTTGTATGCTGTCCTCACTTCAGCTCCATAGATCTTTTGGCATGTAACCTGAACCTGACAGGGAGTGAAATACCTTGGTGTGGCCATCAGCCTGGAGGTATGGGCCAGTGCAGGTGTGTTTAGCCCATCCCTTCACACTAAGGTTAAGCTTTCCCCTACAGCTAAACAGTTGTCTTTCATATTTTAGGCATCTTGAAATCCCTGTGGCATGCTTTATGGAACAAAATATGATAAAATAGAGATATTTGTTGCAGTTCTTCTAGATAAAAATATTATGAAAAAGCTTATAATCAATTGTAATCACAACTGATTAAAGCCTATAGAATTAACTACTAGTTTGCAAGTTACTGAGTGCTTGTTTTCTCTAATAGTCAGAAGAAATTCAAAACATGCTGATTGAGCATTAGGATTAGAGAAGACTGGAACAAATTGCTTGATCATAATGATCTGAGCTTTGGAGAATGCAGACTTTTAACAGAGGTGCAAGCTTTGTAGGAGGCTCTGGTCCTGTGTCTTTGCGGCCTGAAACTTCCAAACCCCAAACACACACCCAGGCAAAGTTGTAGATAGAAAGGATTTACTTTATTCCCTGCCATAGGTAAACCAGCAGGTACCCTGGTTCACATATCAGGGGAATAGCCCTGACACTGCACAGCATAGCATAGCACAGCACATTGCTGCAGTATCTTTTCCAGAGACTGTCAGCTAAATGTGGCCACGCAGTCGTTAACTGGGACCTCTAATGAGAAAATGACGATCATAAACCCAGTGCGACAGAATGGGTTTTGTCAAGTTTGGATGTGTCTCACACCTGTAATTTGGATTGGAAGCTTGTTTCTAAAAAACTGTGAAAATTATTTTGGGGCTGTTTTTCAAAGGATAGCCAGATTAGAAGTGCTTCTGAAATACTTGATCAAAACCAAAGGGCAGGATGATGTAACAATCAGAACCAACACCTTTCTTCTGCATCCAGCTACATGAGAAATATGAGATATTTTTAAAATTCTGTGCACGTGGGAGCTCTGTAGGAAAACTCTTTGGTCATAGCAACCCATTTCAGCAAGACAATAAATCATCTTTAAATCACCTCATTTAATTCTGTAGATTATA
>KZ507492.1:60710-80571 GCA_002844005.1 Limosa lapponica baueri
CCAGCTCTCTCAGCCTTTCTTCATAAGGGAGATGCTCCAATGCTTGAATCATCATATTATACATTAAACCATTATAATGTGGAGGTTTGCTTTGCTCTCGGCATGTAATAACTCTGGACAGCTGTTAGATAGGTGCCTTTGCCAAAGGGGAGGTCTGCAATGTTTTTGCTGCTCTCCTCGGTTGCCAGGCTGGAGGACATGTGGATATAAGATGAAGGCACTGTTGAAGGTGGGGTTTGAAGTCCCTTTGCAAACAAAATCCAGTGCAATACATAGATGTGCATTTTCTCGGGATCATTTCTTGATTTTATTTTCCAATTACACTTCCACATTGCAGAAGTTGATTCAATCAGAAACTTTACACTGATCTTAGAGACCTTTGGTATCTGGGCAGTAAATGATGGAAGGGGAAGCACGCAGCTAACATCCAGCTTGCCCTAGAGCTTTGCCCCCTTTCCACATGTCTAACATGTAAAGAAGTAGAGCTCAGTGTTTATTCCTCTACTTTTTCCGTTCTCAGCTACTTCTGTTCTGAAGGGTGGTGCTGGGCTCTCTTAGCTTCTAGTACAACAGCAACGTGGATCTTAATTTATGCCACATATTTATAAAATACATTTAGCACCTCCATGATGGGTTTTGCCAATATTCTCTTGGGAAAGGAGCAGTAACGTGGTACTGAATTCACTCCTCAACACAGTGACAACTCATTTATTTTTGAAGAGTTGTTTCAACATCTACAATGCAGAAATCTGTCTTGGGATGACATTACATATAAATCGTAGCAGAGTGTGTCTATTTCTTTTGGCACACAATGAAATTTAGGATGTACTCAATCAATGATTAAAACAATGATCAAAATAATAACAGTAAAAATAATAGCAATGATACTGATGGATTTATGGCTGGTAGTTATTACGTTTGACATTAATTACTTGTCAAACAAAATACTATTAAAGCAAAGCTGAAAAGCATGTACAAAACAGCTGATGGTTTAGTGTGGATCTATAACCCTGAGCAACAGTTTAGGCAGTGTTTGATATGCTTATGAACAGGATTATAGGGCACTGGCTATGTTTGCATGCACAAGGTATGTGGCACATTATGGTCTGCTCTAAGAAGCAAAAGAGATTGTGGTGAGGACCCTGTGCCTTCCCTGTACACATTTCAGGGGAAGGCAATAACTTCAGTTAGCTGTAGTCATTTCCCACTGACTGGGCGCTCCTTGATGGCTGATGTGCACTGAGGGGGCATCAAGCCGTTTGGTGTCATCTGAAAGGGATCCACTTTGGGTGCTCTCAGACAGCTCTAGAGTGAGAATGAGAGTGTTGTGAGTAAGGTCCATCGAGAGGCTGAGTTCACAAGTGTTGGGTTCGTGTTCCTGATTCAAGCTGAAATACGAACGTAGGTGCAGCCCTCCTTGTCAAATGCTAATTAGATGGCCTAGGTGGTCCCTTGCAGCCCAGTGGCTAAGGAAACATTGAAATACATCAGAGGCATACAGCATAAAGTTGAACCATTTCTGTTAAATCAGTTGTTCCTGGACAATATTTGGTACAAGTATGCTACAGTAGCTTCTAGCTGCATCAGTAACTGCATGCATGTTTTTGAAAAATATCAAGAGATAATCTAGAGGTTAAAATAATTTGTAACTGTTTTTAATATGTTGGAGGAATATTTAGCTATCTAAAAATGGCTTGTGAAAATGAACCATTTCACAGTTTGAACAGGGCTTCGCAGTATATTGTGGTGGCCCCATCTTGTATGTACAAGAGCTGATACAGGTGAATGGAGGTTTACCTTAAATTGTGCATTTGCAGTTCGTGATTTAAGTTTGTGGGATAATATACAAACATAGTAAAACATTTTCCAGACAAAAAAAAATATGTGTTTTTCTTTTACATTCATAACCTTCCCTGTCAACTGCATAATAAAGGTTTTCTGACATGGATGCATTTTAATAGATTTCAATCACAGCTGTTGCCAATATATTGCATAATAAACATTATGGTGCTCTTTCATTATAATGTATTTCTTGTCAAGTAGGAGAAATCAGATGGCAAGCCATTTAAGTGTTAGCTGATTAGTGCTGAATCAAACAATTTCTTCAGAAACCACCTGCTTTCCTACCACTGCATTTTCTGAACACAGAAAGTTGTGTTTATCATTTGGCTTTCGCTACCTGGGTACTGGAAACATTCCCAAAGGCTTTTCATCTTTATTCTTCTGGACTTTGCAATGAAAAATAGAGGGTAAAAAAACAGGAGGAAAAGGAGTTATCCAGAGAATTTTTTGCACAGTGAAGGAGGTCATAAAAGGATGGACTCCAGCAAATTGCCTCTCTCTCCCTGGATAATCGGGAAAAATGAGCAAACGTCCTTCCAGTGCTTCTATGGAGGTCAAGAAGGAGTGAAAAACCCAGGTCCTCCCTCAGGAGCAGGGTGGGGAGGGAAAGAGGAGCCCATCTACTGATGGAAAGAGTCACAGAAATTGAAGACCTAAAGCCACCTCTGCAAGGTGGAAGAAGTTAGGATTTTTGTGGTTGGCTTCCTTGTCACCTTCTGGGATCAGGATTAACCACAGCAATAAGGCAAGAAAGTGTTTCCATATGGGCAAAGTTTTAATGGAGAATTTTAAAATTAGAAGAAGCTCATGGATGTAGGGACAAGGTGAAAAGCAGGGCAATTGCAGTGAATGAATATTTTTCAAGTTGGCATTTTGACTGGGCAGAGGTGATCACGCCTGCTTCTCAGCCCATTCCTACCACTCTCAGGAGAAAACTGGACAGAAAGTTTCAGCACAGGTCAGAGCCATTAGGCAGTCTCCCTGGGTCTCTGAGAGTATCAGCTTCAAATTTCATCCCTTCTGTTGCAGATGTAAAAAGTTACAATTTTAAATAATTTGAGAGATTAAGGAAGACTTTGTATCAAAGTTTTTGTTTCCTCAGAAGTCCTTGCCCATGGACCCAACCAGGTACAAAGCCTGAAATACCTGCTGGGTCTCATTGTAAAAGGTGACAACAGAAAATCACTTAGGTCAGCTATTGGCCATTCAACCTCTTTGAATCAGAAACTAATGCACAATGTTCACAGAAGATAAATGTCGTGCAGCAATTGCACTGATCAATTCACAACATGAACAAAAGATTTGGCAAATCATCTTAGGGAAAAGTAATACCTCAGTGAAGGAGAAGGGGGGAAAAAGGTGTGTGAGGCATTTAAAAAATGATGAATATTGAACTAAATTATTGAGCTGAGGAAAAAATTACCAGCCACTGGAAGGGGAGGCCAGGAGCATCAGTCAAGGGTGCTGGGAGGTCTTCATTCTGATTACATTAGCTAAGAAAAGGTCAAATGGAGAGTAGAGTTACAGGCTTCTATTTAATTGCATATTTTGTTACTGTCAGTGATGGGAGGAGAGTGATCCTTGCTTCTAGTCCCAGAGCTGAGCTGCAGGCCAAATGAGTATTAGGGACCAAGGTCCCATCTAGGGGAGCTGTTGCTCGTACCCTGACCCATTGTGCAGAGCTCCTTCCAAAATGCAAGTGCGGTGAAGGGGATCCCTTACCTTGGCTCTAGCAGGTTTTGGGGCAATTCCACAGACAGTTTAGGCTGAACAAGGGCCATTGGGCCAGTTCTGCCAGGTCCTGAGTGCCACCTCCAAGGAACTGCATTTTTTCAAGTCCCACTGGTACAAAAGGAACTCTGAGGACCCAGCATCTTGCAGGACTGGACAGTCTCTTACACAAGCCTCGTAATTACTCCATTTAATATGCTATAAATGTCTCTATGATAAATCAGAAGACCATTTCATCAGAGGGAGTGACTGCTCATTTATAAGCGGGCCAGATTAATCCCTGGTGTAATTCAGCTGACTTCAGCACAGCTACATGAGGCTTGCACTTGCCACCACAGCCACAGTCTTCCTCTCCAATCCAGAGTGAGTCATGGCTCTGTTAATGGGAAAGGATCTATTTTTCTTCTTAACTACCCCAAATGACACTCTATAAACTGGAAATATTATTTAGTTGTGGTTGTGGTTTTATACTGGGAAGGAAATGAATGATGAATTGTAGCTCCATTTATTGCACTGTATATAACTGCTCTGACTCTGAGGATTGTTCGAGAAGAAAAATTAAGCTATCAAAATCAAATTAAAAGGCCAATAAAATAGAAATATAAACCAATGACAGCAAATAATTTTACCCATACTGATGAAATGTACTGTAGAGTATGTTATGTTATGATATTCATTGGTCACCATATCTTGATTAAGAGAATAATAAATACTCATGATACAGATATAGAGAAGGCAGGTGCAGTTTATAGTATAATTTTTTGAAGTTTCTGTGGAAGAAGTGGAGGAGTAAAGTTAGGTGGGTGGGATTAACTCATGAAGAAATGAGAAGGAATTTCTAGGCTGTATGTCTATTGATGGACAGGGAAATGTGCTGAGTGTATGAAAAGTTGGCAGGCTGGAACTGGTTTGCTATTTGAAGCAATGGTGTATCCAAATTATTTTGAGGGTATCCAGAACTTTTGGGTGGGTGTTTTCCTGTAAATGACGTGAATTTGGAATGTGAATTAAAAACTGAGGGCAGGGTGAAAAATAACATTCAGAAACAGAAAGCTAGGTCTCCCTGGTTTTTTTGTTCTAACAGTTAGCCAAATGTGTGATGCATGCACACACATTAATTTCAGCAATTTGTTCTAATGCAGTTAGACTTGGATTTTTTTGGCTGGCTAATAGCAGGCAAAGCCTTCAGTTTATCACACATTCCACAGCGTCAGTGTGTGAGGAATTGCCATCTGTTAAATCAATTTAAAGATCAGAGCCCTGTTTCATAATGCCAGATGTGTGTTCATCATTCATATCACTGATGTCATATGGGTTGCAGAAATGACTACAACATGCTTGTAATAGCAGAAGTCCTTTTTTCATTGACTGAAGATCAGTATTCAAAACATCACCGAAGGATTCAACCCTGAAATCAGCTGATAGACACACTCATTTTACCTTCTGATTCATCCATGTATTGCCAGCTCTTTTTTTTTTTTTTGTCTGGCTCAAGAGCTGGAAAGATCTGGGCACCAGTTTCCCTAACCAAACCAACATAACATGCAAAGATTTTCCCAGCATAATAGTCCCTTTATAGTAATCTCTATAAAAAGGCATGCAGGGCAGATGATAAGTCAACAGGCAGGCTTTGAAACATGTGACTGTCCAATATCCATGGTTAACTAGATGCCAAGCTGATAGTATAAAGAGATTTAAAAGTATGTAAAAGAAATGCTGATGATATTGCATCCTCACTGATGGAGGGGACCACCTTAGAAACCCTCTCCTTTACCCTTGGGCTGTGCAGAGAACCACTAGAGTTGTCTATTGTCCCTTCCTATGTAGGGTGTAATGAACAATGAAACCATTTTTTCTCAGTCCAAGACTGATGGGATGAGTAGAACACTGAATTAGTCTGAAGAAGAAACAACTTTGAAACCAAAACCAATCAGAGACTCTAGCAGCTGTTGAATATCAGGGTTTAAATATGAAATGGTTTTTGTGGTCCTGCTCCTCTGCGGTTTGTATTTGCAATGTGTTGTATGAGATCTATAGCATCAGAAGATGAGTTTTAGGTCACTGACCAGCAGCCAGTGGCCTCCATTTCAGTGAAGTTATATCCAATGAACTGCAACCTCCGTGAGGCTATGCTACTTCAGAGAAAGCTCTACAGAAAATGGGCCAGTACACAGCATGAGTTGATTGAAATTCATGAAATTATTCATTAATTGGTATCGAGCACAGTGAGAATAAAATATAAGTAAGGCAGGGCATTTGCACTAAAGCAAGTAACTCTGAAAGATGCAGCAGGGCAGAGGTGAACCAACATGGGCACAGTCCCCACCTCAGGGCCAAACTTGCTGCTCGGTTCTTCCTTTGGTGTTGAGGAGAAACAGCATGAGAAGGCAGGGGCAGGATGGCTCATTCTTGCAGATGAGATTTTTAGAGCAAAAGAGGCATCCTTGGGTTTCACTTTCCCCAGAGCTGTCAGGGAAGAATAGGATAGTCTAGATCCAGCTGGTGCTAGTCCTCTGTCTCCCTCCTATTCAAAATCACATGCAAACCAAAATCACCGGTAGTGTTGCCTACTAATGGCTATAAACACTGCATCTTTCACAAGATTACTTGATGAACTTTCTGATTAATGTCTTTTTTCTGTTAGTAAATCTGGGTGCAATGCAGTATTTTTGTGCAACAAGTTCTGGGAAATATTCTCACCCCTGTATTTTGCTAAACATGGGATTTAAATAATGACCTATTTCAAGAAGTTTCAGAGACAGTGTTCAATGAGGTGCTCTTGGACACCTTCTGAAACTTTCTGGTTATTCAGTAGGCTAACTAGTTCAGTATACTTTATACTTAAATGAGAGCCTACAGTATCTGGGAATATTTGCTTTCCACAAACATAATGCTTGCCTCCAGCTTTATTTAGATTTCTTTTTCCATTCTACTTGTAAATTTGTTATTTTGGTGGGGAGCAGTACTAGAGAGCTTCTCAAAACCTCTGTCCTAGTAAGAAAGCCTGCCGTAACAGACCTGTAATTGAGCAGTCAGGAAATGCCAAATAACTGTTCTGCCATAAATGGAGCAAATATCATCATATATTAATCTCCAGGGTAGCACAGACCAGAGGAAACTTCTGATGTGCTCTGGAAATGAATGAGTGATGTCTCTGTTGAGCACCAGTAAGGTCTTTGGGCTGAACTGCAAGAAATTAGGTGCAGCAGAGAGATCTTGAAAAAGGTCTCTTGAGCAGAGACAGGCAATCCTGTTACTTCCCAGAGCACCTCTTCTCTCTGCAGAAATAAACAGTAAAGAATGGTAAATTTAGAAAACAGCAGCATGTTCTAGCAACAAAAAGGGTGGGAAGGGAGCCGGGGGGAGGGAGAAGGAGGGCAAGAAAGAGAGTTGTGTTTAAAACAGAAGGCAGCTGTCTTATGAAATGTTTCTAGGATAGTTATATTTATCCCATGGTTTTCCTTGAGGTGCTGGGGCTCATTAAATACCAGAGACATGTTGTCCACATTTGTTATCTAACATTTTCCTCTATGGCTTACTCAATAATGTATATGTACCAAATGCATTATTTAATATGTTTAATACTGGAAGAATACCAAGGCAATACAGACTGTACATGATTAACGCTCCAGAAAAAAACACACACAAAGATTGGTCAATAGTTAGGAACCAGCTTGGACTTGATAAAAAATTCCACTGGGAGGAACAGTGAAATTTCCATTATTTTCTCAAGGGCTTGAGACCAGGTGGGGAAGTTGCAAGGAACAGTAGCCAGCAGCTTGCATTTACTTGGAGGTAGATGAAACCAACGCTGGGGCTGGCTGCAGCAAAACATTGGACTGTAGAGTTACATTTAGGAAGCTCTGTTAAGATACATGTTTATAACTTTGGAAGAAATTTTCATTCCTTAGAGCTACTTTGTAATTATCTTGGTGAGGTCTCGCTACTACATTTAAATATCCATAGTGTATGCTTCTTGGATGCATTTGAGAATGAATTTTTCTTTGGCTTTTCCTCTGCAATGATTTTTTGTAAAAGCGCATAAATAATTAGGACTGGAAATCCACTGCAGTGACTTCAAATGAAGATAGGGTTTTCAAAACTGCTGAGCATTTGCCCTGCACTGATCCCACTGGGGTCAGTTTGAAAACAGGCTGCTGTCAGTGGAAGTGGAATCATGCCAGTCATGGGAACTCTAAAAAAAGCCTGCCTTGAATAAGCACTGAGGTGTTGAGTGTGGTCTTTCAGACATATGAAATAGTGGCATGCTTATTGTTGCAATTTCTGATGTATTTGGAAAGCAATGTCAGATGTTAGGTTTTTCTTACAGCTTAATGGCTAGTTTCTTTAAGAGAACCAGAGGAGGAACGCCCAACATCATGTTGTGCTAAAAAGAATGTAGACTGCAGAGTCCACAGAAAGTTCTCAGATAACGTAAGACCAATTAATGAATTCCCAGAACTGCCATCAGTGTGTTGCATGTGAAGCTTTTGTTTTGTTCTGCTGTTCATCCTTTCCTTTGTATTTAGATTTTGAGTGGGTTGCTGATGATAGATTTCATTTTGGTATATTTTTTTGGCATGGGGGGTTGGTAGGTAACCCCTCTGAGTACCCTTGCAAGACTGCTTTTCTAGGATTTCTTTTAGTTCTATAACTGCTTTTGCTCTCCCATAGGTGCGACCTCAAAGACGTACTGATTATCCCATCAGCCCAAAGAAAATCAGAAATGTGACACTTGTTTAGGATGTGTTTCTCCAGGAAATTTCTCTATCAGTTGCATTTTACACATTTGGATGGCTTTGTGCAATAGAGAGACGTTAACACCAGTTGTCTCAGTTTAAGCTATAAGTTATTTTTCTTTTTGTCCTCATGCAATGAAATAAAATCGCAACCTTTATAATGTAGTATATGATATCTCAGCAAAATAATGGACATAAATGACAGCCTTAACTTCAGAGACAATGAACTTGATGGGACTCAACAAGAATCTGTGCTTCGGTTCCCGAGGAAATCAACAAAACTGCTATCAGACAGAGATGCTAGGTTACCCACAGCAAGATCAAGAACTGGAAATGCAAGAGATTTATTAGTTCGGAAGAACTGGTTGATAATAATACTGGTTACTACAATATCTACTGTGGGTTTGTTTTTTTTTTTATGTACTGCCTGTAGAGCTGATCATCTTGAGCTTATAGATCAATACCATTTTTCAATTTCTTTTCTGTAATAAAATCAAGGGAAGTTTTCATGAGGGCTGTTTCAGAATTTCTAACAAAAGTATCTTTGGATCTGAAATGAATTTGTTTCATTTCAATGCATTCTTTTGCTAAAGGTATTTGTCTTAAATCTGATGTTCCAGTTTTAAATAAAAAACAATCACCCATGTGCCAAAGAAAACCCTATTTTGATTGAAATGCAAAAATCTTAAGCTGAAAAAGGTGGATTTGAAACTCTGACTTTTAAGGGTTGTTGCTTGAATGCTTTATGTCTCTGTTCTACTTGTGGCCTGAGTTTGGCAGCCAAATGACCTGGGTCACAGCAAATGGTGGCTGCTGGTGTTCCTGCTGGACCCTGTTGTTTCATCAGGGCTAGAGTTGATAATCACCATGGAAATGCACTTTAACTAGGCAAACCTATTAGTAGAGCAGATCTGGCACATGGACCCTATATGTGCCTTCCCAATCTAAAGACTATGATTTCTAGTGACATGTTTTGTCTGCAATTTAGCATTTCATAATGCAAGCTTATTATTTTTTTACAAAAAGGCGAACTTCTTCCAGAAAAACAAGTTATTTTCAGTGCGTTCCTCTTTCTACCCACTCAAAGCATTCTGAATTATTCAGTGCTTTGCATGTTAAACTTTTGTATGAACCAATGCAGGTGCTCTTTGAGTGCTGAGAGAAGCTGCTACAAAGAATTATTTTCAGTGATAATCTGTGCAACTAAAATAAGAAATTTGAAACCTGATCTCAGGAAAAAGAAGTTCTTTTGCACGTTTAGCATTTGGCATCTCATTAAATGGTGGCAGATTTTGCACCGCTAGTCGCATTTTCAGTCAGTCTGTCCGAACAAGTGCTGAGAACAATTAATGGTCTGCCATATGCAATTGTATACAAGGCTGTTTCAGATTCTGGCCATCTACACTTTTTCTGTCTTGTTTGGATAAGGAGGATCTTTGAAATGCATTCCCATTGAATGCAATTGTACCAGCAGTATGGTATGTAAATAGCTGTAGTGTTATACAGAGAAAATATAATCAATTTACATTGTGGAATATCTGTGTTTTTTCCTTGAAATAATCATGCACTGAGAGAAACATCTACCTTATTCTGATACAAGCATTGGTATTGCTGACACCTCCTAGTTACTACTGCAGCTTGATGTAACCTAAACACAAACAAAAATCCACTTTATTAGAGGAATGTCCATGGCGTAAGAGAGACAGGCCCAGGGTTACACCATCCTGTGGCTTGGGGATAAAAAACATGGACCTTTGGCTTTCTGTGCATGTGCATGCTTAGCAAGTCTTTGGGTTGTTGGAAAAGTAACCCTACGGTGCAAAAATGGAAACTGCATGGAAGCAGTAGTATCCCAGCAGAAAATGTTAATTCATGAGAACGTATTTTGAAATGGAATCAAACTATACTCTGGTGTTTATCTCAAAGCCCTTAGCTTCAATATTATTTGGTATCATATTAAGCAGCCAACCTAGAACTTAACAAAACCTTTTCTCCAACTGATCTATATCCTTCCATGTTAATAAAATAATTGTTATGTTGAGGACATGGGAAAGAGGGGACACGCTCTGAGACAAAAGACAAACTCCCATATCACTAATACAGTGCTTTCCATGCTGGGGAGCCCCCACTGAGATTTCTACGCTGTGCTACCTGGTGCTTAAAGCTCTTCAGAGGATACCAGCAGCGCTTCCCAAATCGGTTTTCAGGCTGTCGTTGGGCAAAAGCGTCTCCTGGCATTGCTGTTTGTCGTGGTTTAGGCTGAACTGGCCTATGACGGCGACAGATGCTCTCCTCCCACTTTCTTTTTCCAGGAGAAAAAGGGGGAGAGACAAAGAGATTTATGAGTTTAGAATGAATTAAGCTACTTTAATGAAATATTAATATTAAAATTAAAAAGAAAATAATGAAATAGATAGATACAATATATACAAAACCATATCAAGCTCCCAGGGTGACGTCACCAGCAGGCACTGGGGAAGTCCCAGGCTGGACTTAGCAACGGATGGGAACTGGATGCCAGCTCTGGAGTCAGGAACACACGGATCAGGATCAAAGGCAGATGAACAGACAGGGTCCTCTTCGGATGTTGGCCATTGAAGAAAGAGGGCTGACCTTTTGATCCCTCAGCTTTTATACTGAGCATGGGGCAGATGGGATAAAATACCCTGTTGGTCAGGTTTGGGTCACCTGTCCTGTCTGCTCCTCCCCGCAGGTGGGACCCCTCTATGCTTTTCCATTTCTGACCCACTAACAGGGCAAACAATGAAATTAGCCAACCTTGGTTGTTATAGCAATAAGTATAAGCAAGAGCCTCTCTGCATACCATTCCTTGACATGAAGCACAAACATTGGCCTTATCACTCTGAGAACAAACAGTTTTCTCCACAATATGCTGTTAATTTCAGAGAGTTAGAAGAGGGCTAGCTAAGATGTAAAGTTACTGAACAGAAAGTTGGTTCAGTTTTACCGCAAACCGGGACACTGTTGAATGAACGAGCTGATGTGAGACCCCTAATCCGGGAGCCGTGTGGGACTCCCCTTCCCTGCTGATAGCTTCAAGCTGTTGCAGGGCAGCCAGGTCACCCTCCAGCAGTACATCTTGCCTGGGCACTGGAAAGGGCTCCAGCATGCCATGCTTACCTCAGGAACCACTTTCCAGGAGATGATTGCCAGCGAACGATGCACAGCAGCAATAGGAATTATGCCCCACTGACTGCACATCCCTGCTGACTCGAACAAACGAAGGTTTTTTGCACAAATAGGTACCACAACCATGGAAACGTGCACATTAACCAGAGTCTGGAGCTATTTTCTTTCCTGCCGGCTACAAGAATGCATCCCACACAGCTATGGTATACTCTTAACAGCATTAGCATGAGGTTTAAAATTCTTATAGTGTCCTTGAAATTTATAGTTGGGGGCATTTGTATGCTACCAGATTTGTTTACTTCAGGCATGTTATACATCCTGTATATCATCTCCAGTACTAGCTGTTACTTATGTTTGCAAATAGAGCTCCACAAATAACAATACATAAAATATAGAGACAATTTTTAGCACACAGGGAATATAAAATATGCAGGCACTTTCAGAAGACACAGTAGACTAAAAATATTGAATTTCAACCACTTTATGGAGACACCAATCATTTGTACACATGCATACTGATTTATAATTATGACTTGAGGGACATTTTAGTAATCTAGAAGTGTCTAGTTTTTTACTGCTCACAAACTGTGCACAGTTTGATAGTATAAAACCCTTCCACGTTTCCTTACAAAATGTTCTGATTTGAATTCCATCCACGTATATGTGGGAAAAAAATGCATTGGAGATAAACAGTAATTCATTCTACAGTAAGGTTTCCTAAAGTTTCCTTACCGGTTTTATATTTCACAGAAAATTCAGGCTACCTTTAATACAAAGCCACTTAAAAATAACACTGGTTTCATGTGGAGGTTTCTTTTTACAATAAAAAAGCACCTCAGGTTTGTGTGGGCTGAGCAGAACCAACAGATGAACTCTTACTGAAGGGTGCTCACAATATTGACTAAACATTTGGTTTCTTACTGATCTGATTGAATAGAGCTTCTAGTTTCAATATTTATTTGGTAGAATGTATAATATGTGGTGCCACTAACCTGAAATACACCATTCTTGAGTATTTGGGTCTCACAGTGAAAGAGATGGGAACACTTTGATTATTGGCCTTGCTATCTCTTTCCTCAAAAGGACCCTGCAGGAGGCAGGAAGGACACAGCTTCCTACAAGCTTCAGCAGCAGAAGCTCCTGGAAAACCAGAGGACGATTCCCTCAAAGTGTTGCGGATAACTCATCTTAGTACCCTTCTGTCTCCACCCGAATAGATCTTACCCGTCTAAAATGGGGCCCACCCCCAACTCTCCCTCCCCGAATTTCTCTAAATCCCACACCCACATTCCCAGAAATGCAATAAAATTAATCCAATGGCCTCACAGTAACTGTAAGTAAAATGAAGCAATCAGTATAGACCAAAATGGTCTCACGGTCAAGCTGTAATAAAAAATCACCCTGGCTGCCAATAGGAAAACACTGCTCCCAAAACACGTTTGGCGTCTTAGTGCTCTTTTTCCGAACAGCCTCCAAAGCTCCTTTTAAAGTTGAGGCTGAGAATTGAAATTCATAAAGCCACTTGATATGGAGGAGCACGCTCTCAGTAGATGTGACTTTTATGATTAGACTCTCCTCCTACTCACCACGATCGACTCTTGTTCCCCAGGCTATAAACTACCTGTCTCTTCTTCCCCCTAGGTGACAAGCAGCTTCATTTGACTTTAACTTTCTCTGTCTCTCACTTTCCTCCCTCTTTACCATCCTTTCTTCTCCACAGCTACCAAATATCTTCTCTTTAAACAAAGGCCTAATAGATACATGCCTAATTAACATCTGAGCATTTGTTCTCAGCTTGTATTTAGCTTTGAAAATTGCTGCTTCTATTTCAGACCCGAATAAGGGCTTGCATACCTGAAAGTTTGCTTAATATTTCCAGCAATACCAGCTGATCCAATAAAACATACTACTTCTACCTGCAAACTTTCT
Organism: Limosa lapponica baueri; assembly: GCA_002844005.1. Lineage (NCBI taxonomy): Eukaryota > Metazoa > Chordata > Aves > Charadriiformes > Scolopacidae > Limosa > Limosa lapponica. The sequence goes on from KZ507492.1 coordinate 74,102, forward strand.
CCATCCTAATGCACACACACTGTATTTCCATCATCCCACCCACCGGGGCATCAGGAGGACACTATGCAAATCTCAACTGACCTTCCTGAACTGCTGTTGGGAAAAACTGGAGAAAGAAAGAGAAGCCAAGTTGTGTCCACGCTGACATGTCTGCAGCAAACCTCCTCAGCCAGTGGAAAAGTTAGCTGTGTTGTTGAGAAGGTGGGATTTGACCAGAGCTCTCTGCATTGCTGCAGTCTGTAGCTCTGAAAGAGGTTCCTGCTCTTCTGCCCTGGGGAACTCAGTTTTCTCTTACCCATTCTTCACCCTGAGCTTTGTTCTTTGGGAGGTGCAGGCTCATAAAAACTCCTTTACATTAGCCTAGAAATCATGGATTATTTATGCTAGATTAGCACAGATAGTTATTTAAATGAATGTGGATATTTGCTGTCTCAGAGGAATATTGAAATAGGCTATTCCTTTTCAGCTCAGAGAATTAATGTCTGGGAGCTTCCAGTGTCATTAGGCATTAGCTCTCATAGCAGAACACACGTCACACAGATGTTATTTATATTGTTTATTTTCTACTGAGGTATGATCACTCCCTCAAATGAAGCTTACACTAAGTGCTTTTTTAAAAAATCATGTTCCAGCAAAACACTCTGTTTGTTTTTGTTTTGGGGAAGGAATGCCAAAATCCAGGGAAAACAATAATGAGATGTTTTTATTAGAGAAGCCAACCAGATCCATCTCAGCTCTGCCTCAAACTCATTAGCTTCCCATCACAAAAAGCCTAGGGGCTGCTCTGACCTTGGATCGGCTCATCTGTGCTATTGATCCCCTTAGTCCCAATGACTTTCCAGTCAGATACTGATGCTGTGGTCTCAGCGCCGCTCTCTCGGACCATGTATTCGTGCACCCTGGGTCTCTCTGCTGCAAACACCAGTGTTGTTACCACCCATTTTAGACCAACTGTGAAAGGACGAAGGGAGACTTGTGGGTCAGGCCTCCTGCCCCACAGCTGACAGTCTGTCAGAGATGGTGGCAGACTGTATTTTTCCTTCCCAGAGGAGGAGGATTCACAAGGTGCTGTGAGCTGCCAGATGCTGGGACTGTTCCGTGTCACTCTTCAGAGACATTTGGTTTCATTTACATGTTACCCTACTGTCCCTCTAAAGGACAGGCAATGAATCCCCCTTGATAAGGAAATACATTTATTTGGTATTACTATGAAGCCATACAATTTGTTAAAATAAATGCTATGCCTTTTACTTTTGTCTCAGCACTTCTCTTGCATGCTGCAGCACCTATGCAGAAGCCAGTAATCTTCATGATGATTGCTCGTCCACACCAAAAAAGTGATGGGGTAGCATTTCCTGCTTGAAAATTGGACTTATGTACTCTGGATTGTGTTATTTTTTGGTATAGAGCAGTCAGACACACTCAAACCATACAAAACAGAGACGGTTTTGTTAAAATACAAGCAAATTTAGCAGACATTTTTGTGGAGATCTGCATCTTGGAAATTTGCAAGGCTGCTCCCTGATCCTCTAAAGACATCCTCATTAAGATCTGCATTATCAGCTAAGCCCTTTGATGCTGCCTTTGAGGAGGCAATACCTCAGCCTGAGCTCAGAGAAGACTTTAAGTTTGATCACCGCTTCATAGTCTCCATTTGTGAAATGAACAACTCAAAGAGGACAAAGAGATACACAGTGTCTATATCGAGCCATCAGAATTCATTGGGGAGGCATCTGAGCTGGCAGAGGAACGGTTACTGTCCTCTACTCCTTTTATCCACTGCCACAGCAGGGGACAAACACAGAGGAGCGACAAGGATAGAAGTGCTCATCACCAGGAATCCTCAAACCTGGTGGCAGGGCAGCGTTTTGGTGAAGAAACATCAGCTGAGTATAATCAACTGAAATATCAGCAATATGAACATAACACCTAATTATTCATTACCTTTCACCTTAAGATCCTGAAAAGAATTGTGACATTCTATATTGTATTGTGCAACTAAATTTGAGGAAATTTTATAACTTTGTATTAAATCACAAGTCAAGATTCTATTCCCTTTGTTCATGCAAAATCTTTGCTGATTTCAGTGAGGTAAGTCTATTTTAAAATTAAAATACCTTTCTTATTTGGTAGGACTGTCCAGAGTTCCAAATAAACATATTCCTTCCGAGGCTTCTATATTTAAATTTTTTTTTTCCAATGTATAAAGATTAGCTGTGTGGATTAAATGTGTTTATGAGATGCATGTACTAAAGAGGATGGAACACTGGGAGGTGCAAGGGCTGGAAAGTACAAGGTAAAGAAGGAGGTGGCTGTGGTAGCACACCTATATTTCCACTGCTCTGGTCTGGTACCTAATAGCTGAGGTCTTGGGACATCTAATGAGATGACTTGGATGTCATACGCAATTTTGATAGCATTCATAAGAAGCTTGTCAAGGCCTTGAATATGTCAACAGACTCTGTAGCTATCTTTCTCTGCAGTCCTCCTCTACAACCTCTTCCACCCCACACATCTAAGGGTTTACCTGCCTGCCTTTGAGCTCTGCTCTGATATGGTGATGCTGTGTGTCTTTCCATCATGCTCCTGTGAAAACAGCTGAGTTGTGTGAAAGGGCCATGAGAAGCCTCATGCAGGACCATTGCTTGTGCACCCCATGCTCCCTGGCTTGGGAGCTCCATTACCCACCCCACAGGCAGCTACGCTGCCCAGCCCTTGCACCTCACTGGACCTGCCCTGGCTTCACTTGTTGGTGGGACCCTGAACCTGCCTGTCACCATGGAGCTGTATGGTCACCTGCTTTTGGCTGACCTGGTGATGGTCACTGCAGCTGCTCTGCTCTTTTTCCCTGGGTCCCATGGGGCTGTGCACCTCATTGTGAGGACCCGGCCCCTGCCCGTCCTGCTGTCCCCAGCAGCTCTCGATGTGCCTGCCTGGTGGAGCAGCCCCACACTGCTGCTCCTGACACCATATGCTGTTGCCAGGCCCTTTCTGAGCTGCACAGAAGTCCTCAGTTTCCTGGAAAAACAGCTGTAGGGATTCCTCGGGTCGTAAGAAAGATTATTTTGAGGGCAGATTTAAAAGTTGTTTTTACAGATGCCACACACTAACTGGCTAGGATACCTTGTGTAGTTTCCCAGTGGCTGCACGTTACAACAAGGAACTATTTAGGAACCCATTTAGTGTTACATTTAGTCCACCCATTTAGGAACAGAGTTACTTGCAGATATAAGTGCAATCCCATCATGGGGCAGCAAGGCACAGCATCGCCCTTGGGTGGTCCTGCCGCAGGGGCTCTTTCTGCAATGACCACAGCACTGCTGCTGCTCTACATCACCCCCAGGCCACAGGTGGGAGCATCCTTTACCCAAACAGCAACTCACTTTGTCCCACAATATGGGAGCACAAATAATCTACCAAGTGGTCATACAGGGAAGACAGGCCATTTGTCTTTATTAATCTCCGCATTAGTACAGGATGTCACACTGTGGTACTGCTCCTAAGCAGATGCCTAAAGAAAATTTGCTGCGTCCAGAAACTTTTTAGGTGCAAGTGCTTTCCTGCTGAGCACCTGCAACAAATTCACATCTGAACCACGCGTACCTAAGCTGCGCTACTGCAAATAATGTTTTATTCCCCTCCAGAAAAGTTTTCTTTTTCTCCTTCTTTGCAGATGCTTCTTTTCTCTCCCTCTGCCCTCAGTTTGTTGTCGCCTCTCACAGCTTTACGTTGTTTAATCAGGAGCCCAAACACTTCAGAGCAGGTGCCTTGACTCTGCAGCTGCCTGTGAAGCTCCATGAGCAGCTATATGGCACTGCAGAGATAATAAGGAAGGAAATCTATATCCCTTTACCCTCAGTGGCCAGACCGCTGACAAATTTTGCCCTGCATTGCAGATGGGATTCAATTATTGCAATGAACCCAATCACAAATAATTAATGAAGACTTTCTAATGCATATTGGGAAGATCATCCACCAAACCAGGGAGGTTTTCTTTCTTCTCTTGCTATATTGCTACACTCAGCAGCTTCACAGGGAGTAAGTTACAAAGCCTTAGTTCCTTAATTTCAACTGCTAATCTCTTTTGATAGGGCAGAGGTAGATACAATTAATGTCAGATGATTATGGAGTCATTGATGGTGCTCTGAAATGGAAACTGTAAGAAGAGCCATGAGCTATGGTTACCAATGTTACATTGCTTAAGTCACTCCTTTGCTTGTATTTGTTAATTTTGCCGTGGGGTAAGATTTGCCTAATAGACACCTATGGCTTTTGTGCCCTTTGTACCTGCTTAATGATAAAAGTTCACAGTGGGCAAGTGAGTGACAGTGCATGCCATCTCTCATTTTCTGTGTGTTTATCTTCCAGGGAAGCACTGCCTTCAGATACGCTCGTGGGTCATTGACCAAGTTAATTCAAAACATCAAGTAAATGGCCTGTAATTGCAACGATTTACACGTAGGTGCCAGGCTGTAACTATACTGTTTTTCCTACCGCAGGTGCACAGTGCAGAGTATTCAGCTCACGTTGCCTGAGTTGATGTTATGCTGGAGACCTCATAGGTAAGAGTTCATTGAACTCAGTTTGCTCTGTTTGCTGTGTTTTCTGCTTCGCAAACACAGTTGTCAAATGAATATAATTACTAGCACAGGGTTGTTGGTTTTTTCCTGTCAAGCAGCAAGAGGACTTTATGAAGGCTTTAAGATCTAACTAAAAGGTCAATTGGCATAATCAACAATTTAAGTAATAAATCTATTATCAGGCTTTCAATTTCATTACCCAATTAATGATTCCTTCCCCTGGGTTAGAACTGGCATTTCAATGCACAGAGCATGGCAATTCTCAATAGCCAGGTAAATTTTTTAATGTACTTTATGGCCAAGATAATTTATAGCACAAAAACTCCAAAGGACATCATGGTTACTTTGTTCTTTAGGCATCAGTCATGTCCTCCTTTAAATTATAAATGTGTATAATGGAACAAGGGAAATAAACATCTAATATGGAAATGGACTTGAGCTGGAATGTTTATAAGCTTGCACATCTCTTTGCATGATATTTATTGAAACCAGCAAGAAACATATTCTGGCAATGCTCTTGGTCCCAGTCCAAAATAGTTGCCCCTCTTTTGCAGCAGTGAGGGAGGAAGGTCAACAGGGAGAAGGAGGGAAAGTTACGTTTCAGCAGCAGAAAGAAGCTGACTCTCATGTCTTTTCTGCTGTTGAAAACCAAACTTCATTCATTTGAAATGATTTTGTTTAAAGACACTACATTGAAGATCCTCTGAAGTGACTGAGACAAGGTACTGGCCTATTCTGCTAATGGCTCTCCCAGGAGTCAAATCCTGCATTACTTTTTTTCCAGTTTTATACTAATCATAATTGCCTTTTCCCACTGAACCCCATATAGTGTGGATATATGGTGCATAGGTTAGCGATAGTATTTTGTCGCTGCTTCTTAATACTGAATCTAAATGTGGTCTAAGCAGATAAGTAGAAAACTGTTTACAGATGCAGTACTGAGAGTGTAATTAACCATCCTGCCTAATGAGGTATTAGTGAGTATCACCCAAGAGCTTGAGAATATGTATACAATATGCTTTCACCTACTCTCAGTCCTTGGCCTGATCAGTGCCTCGTCAAATTGAGCTCTCAAGAACAAACAACAACAGAAGATCCCATTAGGAAGTAAAGCTTCAGAATTCATTAAAGATCCTGACTCAGCCGTACAGGCTAGTGCAGGACTGGCAGGGTTTTCCTCCCCCACCAGGGTAAGAGAGGTCTCACATTAGGCAGCCCTTGCCCTCAGGCCCTGCATTTGAAGGTTTTCTGCTTCCCAGAAAACCTGGGCATACTCCAAAGCCGAAGAAGTGCTGTGGCCTCTAGAGATTGACCAATAAGAGGCATGTGCATGGGGAGATTGGCACAGCCATGTTCTGATACGACTCCACAACCAAGTAACTACATAGGCTGGTTCTCCACCCAAGGAACAACTTGGGACCAGATGTCAGTGGAAACCCTGATGGTGTGCATTAGGACTACTGAGATATTCCTGCAAATACAGAAAATGTGCTAGAGATGGGTACTGTTTTATTTACTGTACATTCCGAAGCCCTCTTTACTCATCCAAAATTTGTATAAAAATATTTTCCCATATCTAATTCCATGCCACCTGGCAACATAACAATGCGGTATTGACAAAGCTAATACACACATGCAAACAAACAGAAAATTTCCAGACTCTAGGTCAGAATCCCTTGCACATGGTGTCCAGAAACTTATATCAAATGGTTGCACTATGTTTCCTTACGTGGGCTGTATTTCATAGCTGTTCCTGAGGCTACAGAAGGATCTCACTGACACTGGCCCTCACTGAGCTGGGGACCCTGATGACCTCCAGAGATCTCTTTTGACCTAAATTATTCTTTGATTCTATGAGTCTGTTTGAAAAATGAAACAAGGTAGATAAAT